>JACXGI010002293.1:39386-61485 GCA_016801175.1 Esox masquinongy | reverse complement strand
ACAGTGTTTGCACCATACGGTGAGTCTTGTCCTGGAAAATGGCATCATATTTCCTGGCTGTTATACGAACAAGCAGAGCAATCATCAGACTCCCATGAGATGGCTGCCCATACTGTACCATTATAGACCCCCCCACCATGTTTAACCGTTGTCAGCATTTTGGGCGGAAGGCATCCTTCGGTTTTCTTCAAACATCAACCCATCCGAATGTACAAAATAGGGTGGATGATGAGTCATCAGACCATATTATAATTGGTTTCCATTGCACAGGGATCCAACTTTATCACTACCCCAAGTTATGCGCATTTTTGCATTGGCCTTACAAGATACAAGCACTTTCCAAATAGCAGCCCAGCCATAAATTTCAGCTTAGTAAAGCTCATGAAATATAGTTTTTGTTAAGACTGTGTCACAGAGGTGCTGATTCTGTGCAAATTTACGAGGCTGTGCTTTTGGGGCATTACACAACTATCCTGTTAAATCCTATATAAGTGTCCATCTATCCCTGTCGGCCAGCTTCAACTTGTGACCACTATTCTTCCATTCAATTTCGCCATGTTCGGCATATGCTGTCATAGATTTTGAGATTGTTCCCCTTAACACATTGTATAATTCGGATGCACCTACAATTCGGGCACTGGATACTTGATCTCTTTGGAACACTGTGAGTTGCCTCCTGTGGCTTTGAAAGCTCAAATATCAAAGTATTAGTAGTGAGAGCTCTTTTATAGCTTATGCATATGTTGTGCTAATTTGCAGTCAACCTAATAATTACCTTTCTAGCTGTGTTTGTTTTGTGATTTGTTGACTCCAAATTAACAAGACCTTTTCTATGTGTTGTTTCCTTTTCTATTTTGTACACTCCGTACATGTGCACAGGCACAACCGCCTGTCCATGTATGTGTTTTTTTAATCTAATTTTGTGGCAGTGGGTACAGTATTTCATATTCATTTAGGTTGGATGATTTGTGGATGATGACATCAAAGCTATATCATACCACAATGGATATTTACGAAATTACGCTTTTTACTTTTCTAATTGTCTTGGTAGCCAGTTCATAATAGCAACAAGGCACCACAAAATGTTTTCCAACAATACAGGAAAATCTGTATGAATATCGCATAGCCCTGGGCCAGGTGATTCTACCTGAATCTTTGGTACTGATGCTAATACTGGAGAGGGGACAGTTCATGCCATACTAGCGTAGAACACAAACTATTTGGATAGTATCAACAGAACGTTCTACCTTTCTTGATCTAGAAGACCAACAGCCATCTCAGCCATTGTTCACATCAATGGATGTTATTGATTAATATTTTCGTAATCACCAAAAGCTGTCATTAGTATAAAACACTGGTATAGCAACAATAGAAATGAGGCATATATTGAAAAGTTGTTTGGCATGTAAAACGTTCTGTATGGAAGAGCCAAGTTGATTTGGTGCAGTCCCATCTGACACTACCTAGCCAAAAGCCATGCCTCTTATGTTACCATGCTGAAGATCAGGGCATGAATACAACATGTTACAATGCTGCCAAAAGTTAGCGCGGGAGTAGGTGAAAGCATTTGAAAGTGCATAAAAGACCTGACTGTGTCTAGCACCGCACGGTATGTGCGTACACTTGTTTGTGTATCGAGGAACATTTGGTTCCGGAAGAAAGCCACAAAATATAAGGCACAGCACAGAATGAGTAGGTATTGCCTTTTCAGCTTGTTAAACCTACTCTTCTTTCCTTTTAACACATGGCACAGAAATGAAGTTGTCAATAGGACAAAACGGTTTTCATTGGATGGGTGATCTGGGAGTTGTCATCAGCCATTGTGTTTGGAGTAAACAGGCTGTCCTGTGAGGACTCATAGCCTGCCAATGACTAGCATCTGGAGACAATGGAGGCATTCACGGGTGGAATTCTTAGCAAATGCTTTGGAGAAGCTTGTAGAGGGCCAATCAATAGAGCTTTTATTTTGGGCCTGTACCATGCCAACATTCTGCCCGGTGCTATAACTAACGCTCAGGCATCCGCACACAGAATTCCAGACAACCGTGTGAAGATGACCTTGAGTGACAAAAATATCTGCCTGAATAACAGCCCTAAGACAGCAAGCTTTCCCTAGTGATTATCAATACAGTAAATGGTCTACAATTACTAAAATGTTGCTAACCACTGTCAGAGAGGGCCAAATTATTAAGACTATAACCCAAGCCAGGATAGAAGGAAGAGCTATTGTAATGGAAATGGGGAAGGCAGCTTCCTCAAATCTAATTTTAGTTTCCAATTATTTGTTAACAACATGTGAATTTACAGTGAAATGCTTATTCGTCGACCCTTTCCCAAAAATGTAAATGACACAAATGTACATATAATTTTAATAAAAGATAGATGGTATTAATAAAAGGAATACATACCCAGTTACAGTAAATTTACAGGGAATACAAGTACTGGGTCTTGGGCATGTATACAGGTCATTTATGTTTATGCACCATCTGGTAAAGTGGTCTTAAATCATCAAGTAAGGCTTAACTGAATGAACGACAAAGAATCAAATGCACATTCTCTCCCTCACTTGGATCACGGACACCTCTTTTGTTGTTTATTGCCCTCACCTGTTTCCCTAATAACGGTCCCTATTTAAGTTCCTCTTTTCCTAGAGTGACTTGTCAGTCTTTGTTTGGTTCATAGCCATGTGTAACATTGTTCTGTCTTGTTTAGTGGACTAGTGTTTGTTTTAGGTCTATTTCTTTCATTAAATGTCCTCTGTTCTCCCTGCGCATGTGTCTTGCCTCCTCAACGTCACAGTCACTGGGTTACTGTTGTTCATCGTTGCTGTCCTCTTGCAATAGGAGTGAACTCTGGGTGATTCTCGACTCTCATAGTTCAGGGAGTGGCTCAGTCATAAAAAGAAGATCCTTTGAGAGAGATGCTTTGATGGCAGGCTAGCCCAATGACCTTCCATGCTGTGTTTGTTTCACGTTTCAAGTTTATTTATCAAATGTACCGAATAACCCAGCATCATCCTACACAATAAAATACTTGTGACATGTCACCCGTACGGTCGGAAGTGCAAGACAAAACCACAAATACAATTGCACACCCCCAATAAAAATACTTCCCCCAATAGTGCAAAACACAACCACTAATACCATTACACACCCCCAATAAAAATTCTCCCCCCAATAGTGCAAAACATAACCACAAATACAATTAACCCACTCCAATTGAAAATACTCCCCCCAATAGCGCAAAACACAACCAGTAATACAATGAAACACTCCCAATACAATACACCTTTCCCAAATATAAACGCATTCCCCCAAAATATGAAAAAACATTACGTCAAAATGGAAAGGGTAGGTACAAGACTCTCGTCTCTTAGGTCCTGGCTGGGGTCCTCTAGGCATCTTTATGCACCTGGGGACCACAGTCAGGGCCTGACCACAGAGGTGCCTCGTTCATTGTTCAGTTTGGCACCTCAGTTCATGGTTGTTGCGCTCCTAAGTTTCCATTTGTTTTTCTACATTAAAGAAAGAGTGAATTAAAGGATGTTTACCAAGCCTCACTCTGCTCCACGTCTCCTATCTACAAGCAGCCGTGATATCGTTGGTGATTGGATGCAGAGCCTGTTATTCAGGGTACACGGAAAATTGACAGTTTAGTAGCTAGCTGTTTGGCTACGGTTTCAAAGAGGCAAAGAGAAGTGATATAACAAGATAGGGCCATGTATTGCCCTTAATGTGGCTATAATTTTAACGAACTTAGATTTTCAATGGTTCCGCAAAGTGTTGCGACCTTGGTAATACCACTACTTGTCCCTATAGATAAGACATCCCTGTTTGGAGTTGTGTGGGTTGTGTGCCTGGCTGGGGTGCCGAAGGTTGTTTCTTTCCTTCGTGAATGACATTGATACAATAACTATCAATATAGGTGTCGATAACCAAATTTTTCGTCAAGTGAAAAGACGAGAGAATCGTGGAAACACCACCTCTTTTACTGCACCAGGGGTTGTGGTCTATATTATTCCAAAAAGCATGCACGGATGCGTACTTCGAAAATTGGCCAGAAATAGTAGCATTATAACCGTGAACAGTTTTACTTTAGGCTTAATATAACGAAGCTTTTGAAGCCTGTAGTTAGCGAAGTTTTAATCTACACTGTACAAACCCTAATGCCTACTTTGCTTGGTCCGTGGAGAGGATCGATCCCCGGTCGACTACATGGCAGTCCGCAACTCTAAGCACTATGTTAACAAGGACTAGTCATTCAGGCAGTCAGTCATTCACTCAGTAAGAGACATTCGCTCTTCTTGGTCGGCTCTGCTTACGCAGTCTGGCAAAAACATTATGAAAAGACCCATACTGGCCATGGACCATGACTGAGAACGCTTTAAGGCTGCTTTTCCAGTAACTGAGGACTATGGAAGAGTCTGTCATTGACATACTTTAATGTTGGGATCCTTAATTTTAACAAAGTGGTCATCCCACAGATTTTTACCGTAAGCGGATTTGGCCATGAAAAACAAATGTCTCTGATTGATGGCCTACCCATTGTTTAACAGTGTAGTGGTTGAAAACGCAGACGACCACGCAGGAGACTGGGTATCAAATCTGTCCAGAGTCAAAGATTAGCTGAGGATAAGCTGGCTACAAGCATGATCAGTACCTTCATACAGTAAACCGATCTAAAACGACAAAAGGAACAGCCGCATTGGCAGAGCTGTCTGCGTAGGCAGGAAATTCACCACAAATGCAGTTTTGTTCACAGGCCTTTGAAATGCAGAACTAAAATCACTCGTATGGAATGTCATTTGGGTCTTTACATCTCGGAATTAACATATTAAATAATCAGCACTTGAAAATGGAGTATCTTGACTTAATTCTTCATGTGTATATTGTTTTTTACATGTAGGAATTGTATTATAATTCATAATGCATGTAACAGTGATTCATTGGTGCGTATATAATGATGCTGGGACAGTTGTCGTTGCAAGAAAGGCATGTTCCAATACTTGTGGGTGTAACAGTAGGTACAAATGTTGGCCTGAAATGTTTTTTTAGTAACAAGATAGCTGATGGTTGCTAACAATGCTGTATCTGTTTGGTGTTATTGAGGTTTAAAAACGTAGTGACATTGAGCACAGTGAGGTGGTGTGCTTGAACTGTCACAAAACTGAGGAAACCACTCAGAAAAGAGCAACTTATTACACCATTTAAAACACAGACATGTGACACAGTATGACACAGTATAAGCATTGCAAAGAAAAATGAGAAAGAGACCAAGAATAGTTAGGGCAAGTTCAATTACCATTACAATTTATTTTGCACACTCATCTCCAGGATGCAACTCTTGCCAGTGTAATGAAATTACAGATGCCAAAACGTTGCTCATCACAAAAGACATTTCCCCAATTTCAAAAACTTCAAGAATATGGTTTACACTCTGGACATGAAATACAAAATGCTATCAAAAAAATCTTTCTCCAAAATGATATTGCTGGCCCTGTACAAGAAATGTCATGATGTGGAACAAGTGCCCTATTTCACGACATCAACTGATATACAGCTCCGGAAAAAATTAAGAGACCACTGCACCTTTTTCTTTCCTTTCCAAAAAAGTTGAAAAGGAAGGTTTTGAGTGAGGAACAGAAGGGTTAGAATTAAGAGACCACTGCAAATTGAACGCTTCTGTTCCTAACTCAAAACCATCCGTTTCAACTTTTTCGGAAAGGAAAGAAAAAGGTGCAGTGGTCTCTTAATGTTTTACGGAGCTATATGGTCCAGCAGGACAATGGAACCCGTACATGTCACTGACAATGCACCACATTGATGCCGACTGGAAGCTGCGCAGAAGGTGCTTGCAGACTGCCTACTTTTCAGAAGATCATGCGGGTAGATAATATCTCTGAACATGACCAGAAAGAAAAATATTTTGGGCTACAGGAATGAAAAGTATGCCGACCTAGACACTGAGGAGCTGCTCGTCGGGTGGTTTCCTTGCCCCCAGGTTCAAGACCAAATACATTAAAGCACACAAGGTTGCGTCGAGTAAACCAAGAGAGGAAATGGAGATTGAGTCAGCATCACTACCAGTACAGAGGCCTACAGTGAGCACAGAACCCCAAGAAGCAACTGCAGTTTGTGCGCCTGAGGAGAAAATGCCCAGGACGTCTTTGGGGAGCTTTTTCAAGGGAAGTGACGCATCAGATTCAACATCTTCCCCTACAATGTGACTATGGGACACTGAAACTAGAGTGGAATAGCAGCATGTTTTCCCCTTTGGTAGACAGCAAAAAGGATCCAAGAATTTGTTAGAAGATGCGTCATACCAACTTTCCAACATTGAGCGAACTGGCACAGAAGTACCTGTGTATCTCAGCAGCTCACCATTTATTTACAGATTTTTGTCCATATCGCCTATCTCAAATCAGACCCCTTCACCCAGTACTTTGTTGAAGTACTTTTTAAAGTGATTACTGCCTTCAGGATGAAGCTACAAGCTTGGCACACCTGTATTTGGGGAGTTTCTCAGTTTTCTTTACAGTAGATTATCTCAAGCTCTGTCAGGTTGGATGCGGAATGTTACTGCACAGCCATTTACAGTTTTCTCCAGAGATTTTTTTCTTGAATCAAATTCAAATAAAGGCACCAGCTGGGCAACTCAAACTTGTCCCAAATCCACTGATGCATTGTCTTGGCTGTGTGCTTACCATCATTGTCCTGTTGAGCTTCGCTCCAGTATAAGGTCCTGAACACTCTGATCAGGTTTTCAATCAAGGATCTGTCTGTATTTGCTCCATTCATCCTTGATCCTGACGAGTCTCCTAGTCCCTCCCACTGAAAAACACCCCAACAGCATTCTGCAGATTTGAACAGGAGGATTTCTAGGTTTTAAAGACCCTGGTGGCTTAGCCCACATTATTTAAAAAATATATTTTTTCAGAGTATTTTTTCAGATGTCATACTCTTATTACTGTCAACTATTAATTTTTAAGACAGAACCACAATGTAGGTAATCTGCAATTGCAGATACTGCCAGTGCTTGGAGTAGCTATGAGTTATTCTGGTCACCTAAATCAACCTCTTTACTGCTACGTGCCCCTGTCCACAGCTGTTCTAAGTGCTCCATTGGCCTGTTATTCTAATGTCCTCTTTCTGACTCATTTACAATGTACAGGTGCAGCATGTCATTAGTTAGTTTATTATACCCTATGCACTGATAAAATCACCTTGACATTAATATTTTAAGTTAATGTTTGCATATGTGATATAAAAATCAAATGTGGATAAAGTAGGAATAAAGCCAGTGAAGTAAAATAAAATTCTGATTTTAAACTGATCAAAATACCCTGAACTGACAACAACAGAATTCTAACTTTTAGTTCTGGCTCTTTGGTAAACAAGTAGCCAAACTATTATTATATATAAGAAACGTTGTGTTTCAATTGATTTTTCATAGTTGTAAAGTTGAAAAACAATAGTTAAATACTGCATTACTATAAAATGTAAAAACTCAAAAATACTATTCCTATAACCTCAAAAACAAACAGAAGTGTCTATTCTTGTAAAGCAAAAATGAGAGAAAATTCAAAATGACACCTAGCATCAGTGACTGCTCAGCCAGTTGTCATAATGAATTGCATAACATACTTGATTTGTTTGATTATATTTGTAATGCTTTTCTTATAGGAACTCTCATGTCAAGACCCATGTTTGGGAACCACTGCCCAAACCGTTCTCCGCTTGCTTCTTTGGTGCTTCAGCTCATCTTCAGCCTCATAACTGAGCGTCACACCGTTCTATCTCATTATCTCACTTGAAGCTTACTCTCTGTAAAGTTATTATGAGAGCTTGGTAGCTAATTTCGGATAAGCTGTAGTCAGGCTCCATTTACTCTTCTTTTTAATTCCAGCTGGCTAATATGGCCAGAGCCCTTTAAACGCATTCCTGCAGTAGAATTCTCTGCAAGCAGCTAAGCTACAATGATTGACATCGATTTATTAGTGAAGAACTTATTCTCCAGTTGGGTTTAGCATGTTTTGGAGAAGCCTGTAGACACGGCAGGTGTCACGTTGTAAATTCGCTAATTGCTGGCATCTCGAAAAAATGCTGTTAGTAGGATTTCTACCTGTCTGTCTTTAGCAGCTATCTATTGATCTGCTGAGCTCAACTGCGAGCTGCCTGGGGTAGTGTGTTTTAGGTCTCTCACGTTAGGCTCTCGGACTGTGCCACGCGGCGGTGGAATTACAGTTAATCTCAAAAGTGTTCACCACCTTGGACGTTTCCCTTTTTCTTGGGTGACAACATGAAATAAAAATGGATTTAATTAGGTGTTTTTGCCCTTGATTAACACAAATACAAAACAGAAAATAATTAATCAGTTTGACATTATGGACTTCTTTTGTGTTGATCAGTGGCACAAACTTCATTTTGATTTCATGTTGTCATACACTAAAATGTGGAATAAATAAAACGCCCAATGGGGGTTTATACTTTTGAGAGGCACTGTATTGTTGTGGCCTCATCGTAAAAACAATTCTGTAGATAATAGCGCAAATTAAGCACACTGTTATGCAAACTCAAAATGAATTACAATATAAAATGGAGCATCAAAATACCAAGAGATAGAATGAAAAGACCGAACTGAAGTCCTTGAAGCTCAGGCCTAACAATGCCACTGCAGTTGAAGAACATTATCAGTTTCCTACATTATACTGTAGATTCCTTTCTAAATCCAAATAGTCTGTCTGTGTATTTTAGTTGTCTGCAGAGAGTGGTGTGTGACAGAAAATGTGAGTTTTAGATTACATTAGTTTCCGGATTATTGTCTTTTGATTCATTTCTTATATCCTTTTTAATGGAGGATCTGCTTTGGTGTTTCAGTGATACCCTTAGATGTATTACTACCTGTAAGCAGTTTCTTAAAAATAGATTTTCTTAGTGTATCTCTAACATCATGCTAAATAATGCAAGGGTGAAATGTCCTGAACCTTTTTTCAGTTGTTACAAGGCTAAACACAAACAAGAAAGTGAAGAAACGACTGTAAGGCCATTATAAATGTTATCCAGAAAGTGTTTTTTAATGACATTTCATACAATATGCAGTCTGAAGAATAGGAGTTACCATCTTGATCATGCCCAGCAGAATCAAACGATGGCTTAATAATGGTACATTCGTTTGACTTACAAGCTATGTAGATTTGCTAACGCTTATACTCTTTCCCCTAATACTGAACTTACTGAAATGTCACGTTACTCACCTGTATGGCCTAGATCAAAAATTTGGAACATAGATCTGTCTCCTCACAATGGGTTACCAACATTGTATGGGTTTCACATTTTACTAACACAAATTAGTTAGATAAATGTATTCATACTGTTTTACCCTTTCACAAGGAGAAAGTGGACACACATCTATTGTTTCTAAACAAGCCAGCTGGTCATTCATATGAGTTACATTGTCATTGTTCAAACCAAATGGTTGTCCATTCAATTTCTTTGAGTATCTGTAGACATTGACGAGGCAGCAAGAAAATTCTGTCAATGATAGCGATGTCCGTGACCTTGAAAGTCACACAACATCCTTCTTATCTAGCAAGCAGATTCACAGAATAGGCTACACTTGTAAATGACCTGCCTTATTTCACATGAATGGTGATTACTGTAATCATATTAAAGCTGCACTAGGTAGGATTTTTTTCAGTAAAAAAACAAAAGTTGTATCCCCTATGAACATGTTGTGTAAGCTAATGAGGCCCTCTAAGAGTTGTTTAGCAACACAGCTCAGTGCCAGTGGAATGTCAATTTATAATTTTTGGAACATGCTGCTACTTTCCAGCAAATTCTATTCCAGCGATACTGTTCCATCCAATCGCCTTCTGAGAGGCCGGCCTTCCTCCTTGGCTTATTTTGAGAAAGTGCATTTTAAATGGATGATACTGTATATAGCATAAGTATGCCTTAGGGAGCGAAGTCCACTTACTGTAAGAAATTATAATGAGAGCTAGAGAACAAGAGGACAAACTGCCAATTCCTCCCTTATCTACTACAGCATACACTATGAAAACTGCAAAGAAGTGAAAGACTAGTTCTCTATAGCTAGCAACCAGGATCCCAAACGTTAGCTAATGTTGGCAAGGCTAAGAATAACATCGAACTCAGAGTTAGTTTTTTTTGGAACAGGTAATTCTATTTTTCATATTATTATTCAGAACTTCATTCCCTATCGGGCGTTGGTGTGGAACCGCTTTCCGAGTGGTGACTAATCGCAAAATGCTGTAATTGTTTTTTTACTAAAAATCCTACCTAGTGTAGCTTTAAACCTCCATCTCTGAAGCGAACAGAATAAATGTGTAGTTTAATGTGAAACAGGACAAGAGACAGTGGATTTAATTGCACCTGTTATTTCTGCTTTGTAAACCAATAAACAGTATGCTGATGAGATTTCATCTCATTCTGACACATTCAAATGGGCCAATGCCGTGCATTACAACCTGTTGACATGCATTACATCCTGTTGCAGAATGTTTTCTAACAGATTCAGAATAATATAGTTCTAGAAAATGTCCTAATAAAATGTGGCAAACCAGGAAAATCAAACAACAAAACATTCTGGCATATCACAAGTTGTAAAACTGAACAGTAATTTTAAGACATGGCTCCCTAGAATATTGCAAGCACACCTGTTTTATACTGCGTATTATACGTGTGACCTGACCAAACATTAACCAACAATAATGGAATAACTATAACCAAGCAAACACATGCTTTTTGTTGACTGCTCCCGGGCTAGTGGCCCCGGACAAGGTAATGGGTAGCTTACAAGTGACAGTAGCTAGCTTGATTCTTACAAAGTGCTCATCAAGTGGAGTAACACGGCCAACAACTTGATTTTTAGGTCCATATCAGTGTAAATATTACAAATGGCTTCTTTAAACACAAAACAAATATTGCTCTTAATATAGCCTTCATATGCAATAAACAGTGTCCAGTCTAAAAAAAAGTCTAAAAAAGGACCATATTTTTCACATTACACAGAAAAAACTTTGAATCAACAATAGTTTTATTAGTAAGAGCTCTCAAACTCTTCCAACTACTGCCTAGTCCAGTCCTAGCTGTACCACGTTTTCAGAATCGAATTATAATGGTTCTGTGGACCTTTGTGGTTTAAACATTGTATTGTAGAAACTTAAAGCAGTTACAAACTTATAACCATAAAAATCTACTGAACTACTGTTATTAACAAGAAGCCAGGCAAGCCTAGTTCAGCCGGCCCGCAATAGAAAGCGTTGCCATCTCGAGATTCGAACACCGGATCGCCCACGTGAAAGGCTGTGTTGTTAACCACGAAACCACAGAGCTGTACATTTGCCAGCTGTCAGTATAGCCTCTTGTCTATACTGACACCCGGCATCTGTATCTCCTGAACAAATTCTCTTTATTTTTTTCTTTATTGACAGAACAACGTATTTTTTTCTTTCATTCATGAATGACATTTATACAGTAACTATAAATAAAGGCGACGATAACTAACTTTATCATCAAGTGAAAAGACGAGAGAATCGTGGAATTTACCAGAAATAATAATTGTCGTTGCTCTCAATAGATTCAAACATAGGTCACCCAAATAAGAGGTACTGTCTTTAACCACTATGCCACGGCATTACATGTTTTAGCAGTCGCTAGACTCCATTGAGGATTGTGTTAAACTGACTAACATTTCTTATTAAGTTTACCTCCACCATAGCGTCTATGAACTGTATTGCTTTTGCCACTGGCCGTTTTAACAGCTTATTAGCCAGTAATAGGCTTACTAGTATCTACTAACTTCCTAGGAATAATCATAAGAATTGAACAATTGCTAGTGAGACTGAAGATGAACTTTTCCATGCCAGAAACAGTCACAATATAACCGTATACAGTTTCAGTTAAGGCTTACTATAACGTAACTACTGTATGTTAAGCCAGCAAATGTGTTTGTCTATACCGACCCAAAACGCATGCATGGATGCGTACTTCGAAAATCCACCAGAAACAGTCGCAATATAACCGTAAACTGTTTTATTTCTGGCTTACTACAATGTAGATACTAATGGTTTTAGCCAGTGAAGTTTTCGTCTATACGGAATAATTCATAATGCGTACATCGCTTCGCCTGCGAGGAGATATAAACTCGGGACCTATAGTTCACAAGTCCGCTTCTCTAACTACTACACTATGTAACAAGGGGTAGTCAGTCAGTCAATCACTCAGTAAGAGACATTCGCTCTTCTTAGCCGGCTCTGCTTACGCGGTCCAGTAAAAAATCAAAAATAAATATGCGTGTGGAGGGCCCTATGCGCTATTGCCTAGAGTACTAAACCTCTTGCAGTATCCTGGATATCTGTCGGTATGTCCAATTGTTATGATAAATGGGTAGGATTAATCTAAAGCACAATTTATACAAGATCTTTAATGAAGATTGAGACTTACCTTACACCAAAAATAGTAATCAGATCATTTTCTGTGGAAGTAAAAATAAAGCTATAAGCTATATAAGCAAAAAAAAGGGATCTCAGCAGTTTAAGGGAAATGCAAATATCATAGAAATTCTACACTTGTTATTCAGATTGACATAAGCTTGTTGTTAATTAAGCTTGTTGTTAATTAAGTCATTCACAAATAAAAAAAAATATAAAACAATCATGATATGCCTGGTAAAGTAATAAAGAAGGCGAGATGTTTTGGCTAGATTTTCCTATATTTCCTATATACAATATTGTATATTGTATGTAAGTAAATCTCCCACACTATAAAAACTAACTGCCTAACTTGTTAAATTAGCTGTGTAGTGACTAATAAAACATCTAGAAATGTCAGCAGAAGTCAAATCATAAAACTGTGAATGTAATATTTCAAATCAATTAATGCTTTGAGAACATTTAATAAGTATTTGGTTATTGCATAAATATAACTATTAATTTGTATTCTGCAAATATTAATGTATTCATTTTTTACAAGTTATCATTATTTAATATGTTTAGCTCTACCTAACATTTATTGAGTAAGTTATTCTTACTTCATTTTATATTTTACTTACAATAGTTAAGTAGTTGCCAGAGTCATAAGATGCACTAAATTAAGGTAATAATTTAAAAAAACAAGAAATAGTGGTGTTTTAATTGGAATACGTTTCCAAAAGCTCAGGATTTGAACTCCTGTACAACCCTGTTTCCAAAAAAGTTGTGAAACTGTGTAAAACATAAAGAAAAACAATGCATTGATGTGCAAATCATTTAAACCCTATAGTCAATAGAAAATAGTAGCAAGACAACATATCAAATGTTGAAACTGAGAAAAGTTATTGTTTCTTGGAAAATACATGCTCACTTGGAATTTGATGCCAGCAACACATTTCAAAAAGAGTACTGGGGCATGTTTGCCACTTTGTTGTACCAACTTTTCTTTTAACAATATTGTAAGCGTTGGGGAACCAACTGCTGTAGTTTTAAAAGTGGAATGTCCCATTCTTGCTTGATGGGATTGTAGCTGCTCAACAGTTCAGGGTCTCCCTTGCTCTATTTGTCATAATGCACCAAATGTGGTCAATAGGGGAAACCAACTAGGCTAACTTGCAACAAAGTGACGCCACTCATGGAAACTTGTTGGTATTGCACCTGGTTTTCAACACAGTTTTTTTTCAATAACGTGTCCTTTTGACACCCGGTGTCATGTGACCAGAAGTTTTTCAGAACATGTCTCAGAACATTCCGTTCCGATGCAGTGAGTGTTGAACAGATCGGAACAATATTGAGTGTGACTGTCGAGCAGCCCATCACTAGGTAGACTCAATTCAACTAATTGCGTGACAGTTGGTTGCACCACAGCCCATTCAGGTGTCATAGCAAAGGGGATGAATACCTATGCAATCAATTATTTTTTGTTTCATTTTATTTTATTGTATTTAATTTTGAACGAAATACACATTTAATTTTTCACTTTGACATCAGACATTTTTGTGTTAGTAAGTGGCAGAAACTCCTAATTAAATCTATCTATTTGATTTCATTTTGTCCAAGGAGGTTGAAACCTTTTGAGAGCCACTTTATTAGATTAATTTGTTTCCAAAGTTATCAAAAATAAATTCTCTGTTCTCAGTAGAATCCACAGATCATTGTTTTCACCAAATATGCTGCCTCTGGGTGATGTCATCCAGAAACACAATGTCATTTTTCACTGCTATGCAGAAGACATACAGTAAATTGTAAATTTCAATGAAACACAACAAAGCAACAAAATGTCATACGTGGAAGATTGTGTTTCAGACAAAGAAGTGAATGACAGAGCATGTTTTTGTTTTAAACTCAGGAAAAAAACATAAAAGCTAATTTTAGGTTCCTAGAATCAAAGAGATTTGCTGTCAGATTTCACTATGAGCTTTGACGGTTGTACAGTCCTCTTCCAAAAAACTGTGAGACCTCAACATGACCCCTGCCCTGATCTCTCCTTTGATGAACACAAGACGCAGTCCTCCTTACTGTACTTACCATTTCTAAACAAACAGCTGGAAGCAGGGCTTTCTACCATAGTGTTCCATTTTTGTGGATGCAAGGAAATATTTTGGATGCAAGGAATGCTGTCTCTAACTTTTCTGGTGTCTTGCTGAATCTTAGGAGGAAATTAACACTTCAGCCATGCCTCAGGAATACCTGGCCTGAGGACTCCTAGTTTTTCCTGTCCAAAGTTCTCCTGGTTGTGTTGTATTTCTGGATTCTGCCTAAACAGTCTGGACACATCCCATCTGCATTTGTTGATCTGTTGATCATCTGAACATGCAAAAAGATTTATGTGGTGAAAAAAGTTATACCAGCACAGCCATAAGAGGTACCTCAGAGTTTTCTTTCTAGATTCTAGATTCTGACCCGACTCATTTTTTTCCAGCCACTGTGCATCAATTCTTGTTTTTCTTGTTTCAGTCTGGGTGTCTGGTCCTGTCACATGACTATGCAATGTCATATAAGAAATGTCTTTCAGCTCACATTTTCAAACCACTGTACTGTGAATGTGTGATGAAATGTAGAGGAAGGGGTGATACCATTGCTCTGCCAAATTATGGAAAGATCAAAAGCATTGAAAGTAGGGAAGAAACCCAATTAGGAGAAAATATATGCAATTTGATGATTTACGATTCCCATTGAGACTATGATAAAATAGACTTCTAAGCTTTCAATCTCTTCCTGTTTATGCGTTAAAAAAGGCAATGAATAATGTTGTACAATTTCAGACGGAGAAACGGGGTCCCAGGAGTGTACCGCTCAATGTCTGACGAACCCAAATCCCCAATACCCTAATACTTCTGGAGGCAGAGCCTTGGTTTAGATCCTCTTCATAAACATAATGAGAAGGCGGCCAGAACTCAATGATCACACTACTACTGAGTGGGTCACAAAAAAACAATCTCCATCTCTGGAGGATTTGTTCAAGAACCTCCTCAGTGACAAAAGCATTTTAAATTAGAGATCAAACAGGTGCTTCTTTACCAATGTGCCAACAAGCTGAGAATCTAAAAAAAACTGCCTCTATAAGAGAGACATTTGGTGTGTCAACAGGGAAATAATATAAGTCGAGAAAAATAATTTTGAATCTTCCTTGACACGGAGACATAATGTACAGTAGCTTTCTTTTGACCTAGACAGGGACCTAGTTCATGTGGTGTCACCGGAGCAGGGTGCTAACACATAATGATTGCGTTGACAGCTACAGTCAGTGATCTTTGATGCTGTCAGCTGCTGCATAGTGTTAGCTCACTGCTGAGTGTTTCATTAGAGATAACAGCAGTGTGGAAAGCTATGATTTGAGATTCACAGTAGCAACCAGATGCTAAAGAGCTGATAGAATTTTCTAATAACCACACATTTTTCCCACTGCAGCAAGAATTATATGCAGGAGACCATCAGAACCAGCAATGTGAACACAGCATTACATTCTTAAGAAAAAAAAAAACACCATAGAAATATATGTGAACAACTTGGCAATGTTTTGTTATTATGCACATCTTAATTAACATACCTCAACAACATGTTAACCAGTGGCATGCATAACTAGAGATATGCTTTGAAAAAACATGACCGTTTGCCATCATTTTCAAAAATATCACACTGTTTCTGGATAACCTTCAATATTTCCATTACAAAAGGACAGTTCATTAACGACTATGTCATAGGGAGTATGTTGACATGGTGGAGTGCATCACATGGCTCTTGTTGGCAGGATTACAGCATTAAGGCTGCTTGGTGTTCTACCTTGGTCTTATCATACTACAACACATTTTTCTACATGGTTTTGGGAAATTGAATGTGTCTTCTTGCAAAATGTACATAGGCTTGGTTGTTTGTTTGTTTTTTAAATGAGAAATGGCTTCGGCATTGCCAGCCTACTCTAGTGCTCAGGAGAATACACGGAATGGTTTTACTGTGTGGGAGGGAGGTATACATGTTTAGCATTAATTCAAAAATAGTATACATCACCCAAAGTATACAATACCTACTGTCAGGGCATAGTTGCAGTTGCATCATGCTATGGGACTGTTTTTCTTCTGCAGGGAAAGTGGCTCTTGTCAGTATAGTGGGAAACAATGATTTAAAGAATTTCACCTTTTAACATGTTCATGACGAAAGCACACAATCAGATCAACCATGGAACGGGTTGCAGAAATTAAGATCACTGTCCTGGAATGGCTCGATCAGAGCCCAGATCAGAGCCCCCTCTCCAAACCATAAGCGCTATGTTTGGAAAGGGGTCCACAAGGCCTATAGTGAATAGAATACCATCCCCACTGTGAAGCATGGTGGTGGC
Source organism: Esox masquinongy (assembly GCA_016801175.1). Lineage (NCBI taxonomy): Eukaryota > Metazoa > Chordata > Actinopteri > Esociformes > Esocidae > Esox > Esox masquinongy. Next base: position 44,659 of record JACXGI010002293.1, on the reverse strand, counting down.
TCACTGATGTTTTGGGGGGGTGTGAGCTCTAAAGGCACAAGGAATTTTGTGAAAATTGATGGCAAGATGAATGCAGCATGTTATCAGAAAATACTGGCAGACAGTTTGCATTCTTCTGCACGAAAGCTGCGCATGGGACGCACTTGGACTTTCCAGCACGACAGTGACCCTAAGCACAAGGCCAAGTTGACCCTCCACTGGTTACAGCAGAAAAAGGTAAAGGTTCTGGAGTGGCCATCACAGTCTCCTGACCTTAATATCATCGAGCCAAAGTGTGCAGACTTTTGAACAGGGGTCAGTTCATTTTTTTCTTTGTTGCCATGTTTTGTTTTATGATTGTGCCATTCTGTTATGATCTACAGAATTGAATGTGAATCCCATATTAAATAAAAGACGTGTTTTGCCTGCTCACTCATGTTTTCTTTACAAATTGTACATATATTACCAATTCTCCAAGGGTATGCAAACTTTTGAGCACAATTGTACCAATCATTCTATATTAACCATGGTATATGGTTAAAAAATAAAATAATAGCTGTTTTGATAGCTGTTTTGACAAATAAAAAATAAAAGCACGGTGGTTCCTTGCTAAAAGGAAAGGGATGTCCCTGGCTGGAAACATTGCCAGTAAAGATCGATACCCTCCATTGACTTCTGTTAACGCTTCATAGTTCCTCTTTACCAAAGGTTGTAAGATGAACTTGCTTTGCTCAGTGGCCCAATGGTAGGGGAATTATTTAAGGATTGAAACACAGCCATCCTCCAGTTGCCAGATGACATCTGCACTTTTATTCCCCCTCAATCAAGCTGATTACCACCCTAGCACCTACTGTTATTTTCATCATAAAAAAACAGACATTCTTTGTTTTACATTACAAGTACAGAATTCCTTCTTCTTGTGTTATGGATTTAATTTATAATTGATAATATACATGTATTTTGCCATCAATCTACAGACAGTAGCCCAAAATGACAAAGCGAAAACACATTTAAAAATGTGCCAATTTGATAATATTACCAAACAGAACTTTTTGGGAAGAATGGTCTCTTCCTATGGCTTTTGTGATTAGTAGTCATCTAATTAATTTTCAAGCTTGTAAAAATAACATACAACTTTTTCATAAATGCATGCACATGAAAGACATGCTGTGTGTTTGCCTAGGTTCAAGAATGTGTTCACATTTGAAGACAATTGTCGATAAACACATGGCTAATAAACTGGACAGTCCATGCTCACAGTCAACAACCGTCTTTGAAGACATTTCTGAGATCACAGTGAGCTACATTACCTTAATGTTACATTGGTTCTTAATCTGGTTCCTAGACACTGTGGCGTGGAATAATATGTCAGTATCTGATTTGATTAGCTCTAATCAAAAGTTGACAAATACTATTATGCAATATGTCACACTACATATCTGTTGTTCATCAATACATTTACACGTTCAGATAATCAGCGGTTAAATACAGGTGGGCTGTTGCCATAGTTGTTAACACTTTCCGATAAGGGTACTTGAACTGCCATTAATGAGTACAGTAGTTAACATGAACTAATGATGAACAAAGACATGAACAAACAATTAATAATGATAACCATTACTTTATTAATGATTTACAAATGCTTTAACTAACAGTTTTTACTGTAATTTGTTCATGTTTGTACTGTCATTTGTAATGTAAACCCCTTTGAATTGCCACTGTGTATGAAACGTGCTATACACATAAACTTGCGTTGCCTTGGAGCTGTTCGGAAGGCAAAGGGTGACCCTACTCCTTTTGACCAATGTACCTAAACTTTTGGCCCAGACTATTTGGCTTCTTTGGAACTCTGGTCGTTGCCTCATGTTGCTTTAAAAACTTAAATGTCAAAGTAAAAATTGTTAGACCTCTTCTATAGCTGACACATGTACTGCTAATTGGCAATCAAACCAATGTAACCTTAGCAGCTGTGTTTATTGTGATTTAATAATCCTTTTCCATTTGGTGTTTCCATTATTTAGTAGTTCCCCCTGTATTTCCTCACACTGAAATGAGTCTCTGTGCCAAAATAATCTGTAATCCATTGTTTTGATTTCTTTAAAAAAAACAAAAAAAAAACTTATTACCATTAGCTAAAAATCAAGCAGCATATAGTCTGCAGTGAGCCTTTTTGTTCCATCTCCATTGACTGTCTGCGATTCTTATAGCTAACTGTGACTAATTTCACTCAATAGCATGGGGGTCTTTGCTTACCCCTGCCTGCAACATATCCGGGTCAGCTGTTATAGCTGTTATAAGTTGGGAAGGAAGTGATGCTGGGTGTCGGTCACATCAGGAATTCCCTATTTTTATGTAATGCTGTTATCCCATTTCACACGCTTACCTTCCTCCAGATAAATTAATAGTGAAATAATCGGCAGCTCACCCCCAAAAGGTTTCTCTCGAGCTGCAGCATGTATTATTGGGTTTAGTGTATGCCCTGCACATTTCTGTCGTGCAACCAACTTCTTGGCCAGCTTGAGACAGAGCTCTATCTGGACTGAGGTGGTCCCGTTTTGTTGAGAAGATTACGTCTTCTCAACAAAACTCCACCAGGCATGTAATAGCATTCTGGGAACTAAGGGTGAAGATACATTAACAAGCAGCAAATTGACTGGAGATGCCTCTGCCACTCCAAATAGAACACTTGAGTGCATGTTGGCACAAATATGCAATTTGTTATTTAGTTGAACCCACTGAGGACACTAACGATATCTGCCACATTTTTTTCATATAGCGCATGTTCATGTGCATGAAAATAGAGTCACGACATACAATTATTGTCTTGAATATATTGGTGGGCATATTATGAAAGTTCTGGTATGACCGAGTTAAATACATATAAATAGTCGACAGCTTTAAATGGACAGAGTAGAAATAGACAGCTGAGAGACACAAACAGAAAAGTTTGAGGGGAAATTGAGCCAGAATCTTCATTGCAGATAATAGTTCTGCCTTGACTTTTCATAGACGGGGTTCTTACAATTAGACCACAGGATTTGTTGGTGTCATTCTATCCCATGAAGCCTGTAAATGCAAGATTTAACCATTCCATGTATTATTTCCCCAAACACGATGTGGACAACAGAAGTTTGATTAATGGAATGAAAGTAAATTATGCACTTGATTGGTGTGCTCTCCTTTGTAATTTGTTGTGAACAAATCACTAAAGGGGCAGCTCCTTGTTGATTTGGGATTAAACATGTGTTTGACTGAGAATGGTACGGGGTGATTTGGGATCCAACATGATTTTCACAACATGAAAGACATTCCAGCAAGACACTGACAGCAACCCCAGTGATTGGTTATGCTGGATCGTTCACAGCTGCTGATTTGCATAATTATGACGCCAGGTACGCACAGCTCAGGGGCTCACAGCCCAATTCTCTTCTCTAAGCTTTTCTGTCATTGAGAATGAATGTCAGTGACGCTTACACAGCACTTGGACACTTGTTAATGTGTCTTTAGCCTAAGTGTTTGTTGTGGCAAAGATTTTGTATTGCGGCAAGCTGGGTTTCACCTTCCGTATTAGGTAAGGTCTTATCACCGCGGTGCCACTGTTCTTAGCCAGGCACAAGGTGCTAGTGATATACTGGGTGTGCCCTAGGAGATTGCTAGCATGCCCAGGTGTTTGAGTCATGATGAAGAGCTGGCCTGAATTGATGTGGCTTAAGCTGGGTTCTTAAAGCCTAGGATGTGCGCTTTTATTGGGTAGTTCAACATCCATTTGTCCTTAATACAAGCGGTTGCTTGCTCAGTTAGTTAAAATTCAGGCAGGATAGGCAATGGGAATTTCAAATGACACAGTGTGAATATCTGTGATATGGTCAGGTAGACCCTCCCTCATGATACTCCATCTGTCTGTCTTCCTTGTCAGCTTGTGGGAGATGGATGTCCGCAGAATGTTGGCACTATCACTTTAAAATGAAACACTAGCTGTGAGTCTCATGTATAAGCCATGGGCCCTTTTTCACCTCAACAGTAAATAACTCATCCACTCTTTCTCTAGGTTTTTGTCCTGTAGCCAATTTAATTTCACTTCTGTCTGTACTGTTTACTCAGTAGAGATGTAGCTGTGCATCTTCTCTTATTAGATAGAGTCTACAAATTCTGTCCTAACTTCTGAACTGCAAAGTGTTGACATATACCATTTGGTTTACTATTATAGGAGAATTGTCTGAAAAAGTTGAATTGACCCTACCAGGGCTTACAGACAATGAATGCTCACCCTTAGTTGAGTCAATGTTCTTCTTTCCGCACAACCAAACAAGAAATCCTATACATGTTTAGACATTATACCACAGAAATTGAAATATTATGTGTGCATTATATTTCCAGTGTTTTCCATATTGCATGTAAATGATATTTTATCGTTTATTTAAACAGAGAAATCAGCTGAGACCAGGTCTCTTTTACAGCCATGATCTGTATTACAACATAAAAACAATTACAAATGGAAATATAGAACATTTGATCAAAAAAGTACACAAATAAAGTCAAATCAATTAACAGTGACAATTTGTTTAAAACAATCACAATTAACAATAAAAATGTATCAATCAGATTTTTAAATGACTAAAAGGTACCAAATCATCAAGCTTAAGGTTCCCTGTATGCAATTCCTTGAAAGTGTGGCAGAGTATTCGAAAGCAGTTTTACCAAACTCTGCATAGACTCGTTGAATCTCTAGGAGTAGCCAGTCTTGAGAACGAGTTGGGTAACTATTGTTTATCCAACTCATTTTTGAGGTAAGATAGTTAGCATTTTATTGCAAGACAGTCTTATAAACAAAGATCCCATCCAACAATGAGTCCTATCCAACTGATGTACAGTGGGGCAAAAAAGTATTTAGTCAGCCACCAATTGTGCAAGTTCTCCCACTTAAAAAGATGAGAGAGGCCTGTAATTTTCATCATAGGTACACTTCAACTATGAGAGACAAAATGAGAAAAAAATCCAGAAAATCACATTGTAGGATTTTTAATGAATTTATTGGTAAATTATGGTGGAAAATAAGTATTTGGTCAATAACAAAAGTTCATCTCAATACTTTATGTACCCTTTGTTGGCAATGACAGAGGTCAAACGTTTTCTGTAAGTCTTCACAAGGTTTTCACACACTGTTGCTGGTATTTTGGCCCATTCCTCCATGCAGATCTCCTCTAGAGCAGTGATGTTTTGGGGCTGTCGCTGGGCAACACGGACTTTCAACTCCCTCCAAAGATTTTCTATGGGGTTGAGATCTGGTGACTGGC
>JACXGI010002293.1:0-39286 GCA_016801175.1 Esox masquinongy | reverse complement strand
TCATGCTGAAAGACCCAGCCACGTTTCATCTTTAATGCCCTTGCTGATGGAAGGAGGTTTTCACTCAAAATCTCACGATACATGGCCCCATTCATTCTTTCCTTTACACGGATCGGTCGTCCTGGTCCCTTTGCAGAAAAACAGCCCCAAAGCATGATGTTTCCACCCCCATGCTTCACAGTAGGTATGGTGTTCTTTGGATGCAACTCAGCATTCTTTCTCCTCCAAACACGATGAGTTGAGTTTTTACCAAAAAGTTCTATTTTGATTTCATCTGACCATATGACATTCTCCTAATCCTCTTCTGGATCATCCAAATGCTCTCTAGCAAACCTCAGATGTGCCTGGACATGTACTGGCTTAAGCAGGGGGACACGTCTGGCACTGCAGGATTTGAGTCCCTGGCGGCATAGTGTGTTACTGATGGTAGCCTTTTTTACTTTGGTCCCAGCTCTCTGCAGGTCATTCACTAGGTCCCCCCGTGTGGTTCTGGAATTTTTGCTCACCGTTCTTGTGATCATTTTGACCCCACGGGGTGAGATCTTGCATGGAGCCCCGGATCGAGGGAGATTATCAGTGGTCTTGTATGTCTTCCATTTTCTTATGGTTGCTCCCACAGTTGATTTCTTCACACCAAGCTGCTTACCTATTGCAGATTCAGTCTTCCCAGCCTGGTGCAGGTCTACAATTTTGTTTCTGGTGTCCTTTGACAGCTCTTTGGTCTTGGCCATAGTGGAGTTTGGAGTGTGACTGTTTGAGGTTGTGGACAGGTGTCTTTTATACTGATAACAAGTTGATAACAGGTAACGAGTGGAGGACAGAGGAGCCTCTTAAAGAAGAAGTTACAGGGTTGTGAGGGCCAGAAATCTTGCTTGTTTGTAGGTGACCAAATACTTATTTTACCAAGGAATTTACCAATAAATTCATTAAAAATCCTACAATGTGATTCTCTGGATTTTTTTTTCTCATTTTGTCTCTCATAGTTGAAGTGTACCTATGATGAAAATTACAAGCCTTTCTCATCTTTTTAAGTGGGAGAACTTGCACAATTGGTGGCTGACTAAATACTTTTTTGCCCCACTGTATATTAAAGACAATGATGTGTCCAAAGATTCGCACCAGAGATAAAATGCCAGGGTGCAATGATAGACGGCATCAAAAGGTTTTTCATCTGACACTAAGGCATACATGCATAGCACATCACCATAGTCTAGCAGTGAATAAAAGTGTAATTCTATATTGAGCTGCCATACCTGATTTAAAACCAGAGGCAAGTGTTTTTATGCAGGCCCAATGAAGACAGCTTTTCCAGTAAGAATGCATGATCAACAGTATCAAAAGCCTTCAGTACAGTAGGTCAACCAACAGGGTAACATGGCATAATTTCTCATTCAAGGCTTTGATAATGTGATTCACCACCAATGTAGTTACTGTAATAGCACTAGGTCATTTGCTGTTCATTCCAGTAGTTTGTGGCAGAGAACCAAATGGAATGACATTCAAAGGTACTGGTGACTTTAGTAGGGTTTACTGTGCAACAGGGATAATCGGATGTCTTATTGTGAAATAGAAAAACAATTCTGGTTTGGATTTTAGACAGAAGGTGGAATGAGAGCGAATAGTTAAACCAAATAACAAGGCACACTTGCAGGCACTAACTCAGATCCATTTTGGATACACATTTTTGTGAAGCAGGCAGGTAGAGAATTTATTTTGGAACAGTCTGCATTATAATTTAATTGAAATTGAGTAGTTGCTGTAGATCAAGGAAGGCTTTTTGCAAGTCATGAGAGCAAAGGTAAATGGTGGTCATCACAGAGAACAGTGAAGGACCCAGATGCATAAAATATGTTGGACAAGGCTATCACCAAAAACAAGTGAAACATTAGTGTTGAATACAGAGAATAGGGTCAACCCAAGAATCCTAAGGGACTCCCATTGAAACAGCCATAAGCCCCCTACATTTCTTCACACTACACTTTAAGATGAGTTGTTTTAAAACCTGGCCATGCAGTTCTCTGAGGACCTCCAGTAAGGTTGTTGACGTTGTTTATTAGGATGAGCTGACTGACGAAGTCAAGGATTTGGCCAGATCTGGTTGGATATAATCTAAAAAGTCACCCCCTTTCAAAATGTTCACCTTTGGTGCCTTACAGCCTGAAATTAAAACACAGGACATCAGACTTTTTCTGGCTTTATTTCCACACAGTAACCCACAATATCCAAGTGAAAAAGAAAATCTAAAAAACTCTGAAAATGTATTGAAGTAAAAATAGTAAAATGTCCTATTTGGATAAGTGAACCCCCCTAAGTTAATACTTGGTGGAACCACCTTTTGCTTGAATTATAACCATGAAACTCTTTGAATATGTATCTACTAACTTTGCACACCCAGACAACAAGTGTACGAGTCCCTGATGAAGTGAAACACCCACACAACAGGATGCTGCCCGCGATGTTTTACTCTAGGCATGGGGTTCTTTGGGTGGAAAGATGTATTGGGTATTCGCCAAAAACCTATTATTTTGTGTTCAGGCCAAAAAGTTCAGTTTTGGTCTCAACTGATCCCTGTACCTTTTGCCACTTGAGGCCAGATTTGTGGAGTGCTTGTGATATCATGGTCAAAATTACACATTGACCAATCTTTGCCATAAAGGCCTGAAGCTCCTTCAAAGTTGCCATTGGCTTCTTGGTAGCCTCTAATTTTCAGCGTTTTTAGATTCGTTTTTTGACATGGATATTGTGGGTTAAATGATACCTCAAAAAAAATTGGAATTTGTGTTTTCATTTCAGGCTGATAGTCTACAAAAAGTGAACATTTTTAAATGGGTTGGTCATTCTATAGCCACTGTACTGTATATCTGGACTGGAGCATCAGCAACTGTGAGTTCGATTACAGGCTCAAAATGTCCAGAAACCAAGAACTTTGTTCTGAAACAATAAGTGTGTGTGAGTAGTGCGATCCTGACAGCTCTAAAGTCGAGCACTAACTACAGATGGCTCTGAGGCTCAAAAATGAAAAATGTGTTAACGGCAATAAAAAAAAAACAGCATTAAGTATTTTAAATTGATTTCACAGGTTAACGTGTTTACTTTGACAGCCCTAATATATATATTATAAGGTAGATTGAGAAATGTTTTGGACAGAAGCATGATTCAGCAGGCTGCAGAAGAAGTACTAACCATTTGACAGGCTAAACAAGTTTGAGGGTATATCTATGATTCCCTCGTTAGATTTCTTGTTGAGCTCGCTCTGGCTGCTTTATTTTCTTCTGTTGTTGGTGTACAAAAGTGAAAGAGAGAGAGCCTGGACCTTTCCTTTCATGGTTATTGGGTCAGGAATAGTATGTTCCTAAAATGTAAGAGCTCTCCCGTGGTATTAACATTTATGCAGTAAAACATTCAGGGAAATTTAATGACTTTAGTGAGTGCTTTGTAATGATCTATGTCCTGCTTTTGCTATTGCCTGTAAAAAAAAAAAGTTGACTGAATGAGATGGTTAATTTGTAAACTGCCCTAGCTCTGATTGGCTATGGTACACTGATCTGTGTAGGGTTCAAGATTGACAAGATTTAATTCACTGCAATGTCTAGAATTTATCCAAACATACTGTACATTCCCACACTCTACATTGCTAAAGAATTCTCACAAATGCCTTGCTCTACGTCATTCCCCAACATTCTGTGAAAGTATAGACATGTAAAAATGACCACAACCCTTGTGATTGATCATCAGAAAAAGTCACAAAGGGTGTCATGTTGTTACTGTTTATTTCAACATTTTTAAATTAGATTTTGTTGTTGATATGCTGTCACATTTTGTTTCAGCCTAAGATAGCTGATTTTGTTTTTCATTTATAGTGCTGCTTGAAATGTGAAACCCTTGTGCAGTCATAGATTTTTTTATTTCAGCATGTAATATGTATTTAATAACAAGAAACCAGGCAAGCCTAGTTCAGCCGGCCCCCAATGGAAAGTGTTGCCATCTTGAGATTCGAACCCGGGTCGCCCACGTGAAAGGTTGTCGTTAACCACTACACCCCAGAGCTGTATATTTGCTAAGTGTCAGTATAGCCTCATCTCTATCCTGAACAAATCCTCTTTTGCCACTCGCCGTTTTAATAGTTAATTGGTCATTCGTGAATGACATTGATACAGTTAAACTGACTAATGTTTCTTACTAAGTTTACCTTCAACACAAATAGCGGCTATGTATTGCGTTTGCCACTGGCCATTTTAACAGCGTATTAGCCAGTAATAAGCTTTACCGGTATCTACTAACTTACTGGAATAGTCATAAAAATTTAGCAATTGCTAGCGAGTCTGCCAAAGCTATTTCATTTCATGGCATAAGAACATATTTTTTTCTTTCATGGCAAAACAACATACTTTTTTCTTTCATTTGTGAATGACATTTATACAATAACTATCAATAAAGGTGACGATAACTAACTTTTTCATCAAGTGAAAAGACGAGAGAATCGTGGAATCTACCAGAAATAATTAATAATTGTCATTGCTCTCAATAGATTCAAACTTAGGTCATCCACATGATAGGCACTGTCTTTAATCCTACGCCACGGCATTACACGTTTCAGCAGTCGCTAGACTCCATTGAGGATTGTGTTAAATAGGCTTACTAGTATCTACTAGTATCGAAAGAGGATTTGTTCAGGATAGAGACAAGAGGCTATACTGACACCTGGCAAATGTACAGCTCTGTGGTGTAGTGGTTAACGACACAGCCTTTCATGTGGGCGACCCGGGTTTAAATCTCGAGATGGCAACGCTTTCTATTGCGGGCCGGCTGAACTAGGCTTGCCTGGTTTCTTGTTTCTCCATCTCTTAACATCTTGTCAGTCGGTATGTCTCTCCGATGTAAACTTCTATGTCAGTTCAGGTGAAGGTCAGAGGGTTCATTTGGTGTGGGGCGTGGGGGTGTGCCAGCCCAGTTGGCAGCGCTTGTATGAACAGCACTTGGAGAGTGGGCTGCACTACCACAAATCGGCGGCCCACTACGGGCTACAGCAAGTATTGTGATCATAAAATTGCTTTTCCCGAAACCTCGTCACCGGCCCAACAACCTGAGAGTTTGTCCTCACCCACTGATTGGACTGATTTCCTGGTTCATTTGTGCAGTGTGGAGAAAGGCAGAATGTTATAGCATGGTATATAAAAGGAAGACATACAGCTCTCTCAATCCCACTGGTGGTTTCTGCGATGAGACATGCTTGTAGGTGATATTACGGGCAAATTATACTTTATGAAAAGAGGGGAAATGATACAATGCGTAATGGGAAAAAATACTTTATTTTTCCCATCAAAATTTCCCATCAAAGCCGATGTGCAGTTACTGGAATCCTTGTTCAGCCGTTTCTCATGTAAAAGGCAAAATATGTATGCTGTTTTGTTATCAGTATATTTATCAGTTAGTATTGGGTGTATAAAGCAAAGCACATGTTTACCATTCCCGAGACATATTTATTTAAAAGCACTAGAGCCCACAAGGACTCATTGCCAATAACAAGCCTAATCCTGTGAGTATCCCCAGCAGAAACAAATGCTTCAGTTCTTCTTTAACCTATGAGAGGCCCATTGACTCTGTATCAGACCCAGGGGTCATATTGGGTCGACTTGGTTCGATTTTTTTATAGCAGTTCTGGCTCTGATGCGGGCCGGAGCTGGCACAAGCGAGCTGGAACAGCTCCAAGCTCTGCTTACGTTTGACCTTGAGGGAGTGAGTGCTGACGGCTGGGTTCCCCTAACTATAATAGTTTCTATGGTACAGCTGGTACTGATAAGGCTGGCAAAGACTGATAGATGTCAAACCTCAATAGGAAATGTAGACCACAACCACCTATACTTGCCCCGACTCTTGTAACCCAGAGACATAAAACAACTATCATAAAGTATTGTATCAATCAATACACTATTTACATAGCACAATTCTTAAATACATTTTAAATTCATTTCAAATGGGGCTGTAAGTACAGCTTGCACCCTGGCCCGGCGTCACCAACTACGCCAGTCGGTTCAGGCTGGAAATTGTGGTCAGGCAGGCAAATGGTCGTCACACAGTCATCCAATACAGGTGGGCAACGGTACCAAAACACTAGGCCGATGGGTAGTCGAGAAGGCAGGCAGGTAGTCAAAACGGCAGACTAAAATACAAGGCAGGCAGGCAGGCAGGACAGCCAAAAAGGGTTAGTTAGAGTCGGTACACAAGTGATGTTACGGATGAGACCAAAGCTCTGAAGCATGTACTGAGTACCTAGGGCAATTTCTGCCGAAACCTTGTGCCGAGGCTTGTATTGTTTTCAGAGAATTACGTCATCAATAACAAACGAGGCCTCGGTTTCTGTAGGACCACGTGATAAGCTCATTGCGCGTTTCTATTGTAGAATGAAGGAAGCGAAACTCAGATTGTTTTGTGGGTTGTCGTTGTAGGTTGTTGTGGTGTTACAAGAGCCCGGTTAAAGAAGCACTTTTATTCCCCATTTGAACCTCTACCCCTTTATTTAAATCTTCCTGTTTTCCCACATGTTTAGTCAACATAGTTACTCAAAAATGTATAGGTTTATTATTTTTTCAGCAATTCATTTTATAATTTTCTTAGGAAATAATTACAAGAACACACTGATCCTAATGGTACCTATAACTTTAGATTTTGATTAAATCATTACGTGATACGAGAAAACAGTAATGTTTCTACACTATGTCAGGAGTAGTGTGCACTGCGTTGCATGAGGCCTCGAGTAATGTGCAATACAATTAGCTGGAAAGCCTCATTGCTTCACGAAGCCTCACCTCACCATCACTATGATACACTGAGAAGGTGAAACTGAACAATCTAAACAGGCTTAGTACGCTGAGCGACAAATGACAAACAACAGTATCTCACAATGAGGGAACAGAACTAAACAGACTAAGTAAGGAACGCAAATTGGGAACAGGCATTTGACCGAGGTGGGGCAAACAACATAGGACACAAGCTAAGTTTCAGATAATAGAAAATAACCAACAGAAACCAAAATACAAGAACATAGAAAAAAAAAGAAAACAGGCAGACATGGAACCTCACAAATATATCAAAAGTGAATAAATTGCCATTGTAAGGTTTTTATTTTTCATTTTTCCCCCTCAAAGATTTCAGTTTGTTTTTCAATTGAATTGTTCACATTATAGGTGACATTAAAAGTGGGAAAAGTTCTGACATGATTTATCTTTGTCTCATTCTTTTACATCACAAAAACCTGGCATTTTAACAGGGGTGTGTAGACTTTTTATATCCACTGTAAGTATATTTTTAAAATATGTTATATATTCTCCCCATTTGCTGTAATTTATACATTCTGAATTAGCAAGAAAACACTGCTCCTGCAGAATTATTGTAAGGGGAAAATCTGACGAAGTCCAGGCCAATACATAATCAGACTGTGTCTGATTTATTAAGCAAGAGCAGTGTGTGGGTTCCTCTTTCTTTCTCAATCACCATTAATAGGGCTAACATTTTCAGGGGATACAGCGACATAGAGCAGTGTATCATCAGCAAAGCTGTTTTAATAAATGGTGCTTCCAATAGGCAACATATACAAACTTAACTGCAAAAGCCTCAAAATCGAAACCTTGAGGGACCCCACATCAAATCTATTTTATTGGAGGTAGGTTCACCCAGAGCAACAAAAGTATTGCCCAGTTAAATAAGTTCTGTATGAATTAAGTTCTAAACCCACGAGGCCCATCCTATTTTGTAGTTTGTCAGAGGACATTAAGATATACAGTATATTGCCCATTTATGAAAAATGATTACAGTGCATCTCCATCTAAAATATCTTTAGACAACTCTGACAAATTTTTGACCACTTTTGTGGCATGGACTGCTCTTCCATGTCATTTTTTGAACTTACGTTTAAAGCAACAATTCTTAGCTTGTGTGGGTCATTCAGGAAAACTAAAAACAACAGCAAAAATTACATCCTTGTGTTCCAGAGTCCACTGAGTTGACTATTTATTCAGTAGAGGAAAAAGATTAACTGGTGACTCCAAACAAATTTGTATGTAGCTCAGTCTGTGACAAGCGTACAGGACACTGCTAAAACATGTGGATTCCTGACATTGTAATTTCAATATATTTGATGTACTAATTTCTAGCTGTAACGGTTGGGAATCTGCAGAGGTTTTTGCAACTTCTGTCCTTTCTGGAACAATTTATTCTGATCTAACATTGCATTCCACTAGCCCTGTACTGTACAATGCAAAATATTACTGCATTTTACCAGAGGATTCACAAGACTCAGTGCGACACAGGAAAAATAATGTGTAGCTATAGTAACACAAAAGCTCAGAGCAACTATTACATCACATAGTCTAGTGGGCAAGAATCTTGACATCTGGGACACTGTTACTTTTTCAACTTGATTTCTGGTAGTTCCTCACCCTGAAAATATCATACAAGACAAACTTATTAAAAAGTATTTTCCCTTTTTTATTTCCCTTTATTTGTACTATACTATCATATGTAATTGTTTTCCAACAATTTTAAGATGGATCATTCACCAATTTTATTTATTTGAAAATCTAAAAACACTGTTTTTATATATAATGAAATTAATGTATTTTGCCCCAATCTATACAAAGACATGAATTAACCATTTGTACACAAAAATACATCACACAATATATCATAAATTGGTTATATAATGTGGAATTACTTCTCTAGACCGATATTTAACCATGTTCCTATTGTTATTCTTATATTAATTGAACACCTTGATAAAATGACAGACCATGCTTAGGGACTGCTGGCCTGCTCCGGCATAAATTCCCTATATGCCAAGATAGGCTATTCAGGGACATTCTGGGACATTGTAGAGTAGAGACCAATGTTTGATTGTTGCTCTGTGGTACGAGCGAGAAGCATATGCACTTGCAAAATGAGATTCATTCACACAGTCTCTCTCCAACTAAGCTTCGATAGACTTGTCACTAACTTCATGCATTTACTTATATAATTAGGAATATGGGAAGGTTCTAGAGATGATACATTGAAAAAAAACAGTGCACCTTTTTCTTTCCTTTCCAAAAAAGTTGAAAAGGAAAGTTTTGAGTGAGGAGCAGAAGCATTTAATTTGCAGTGGTCTCTTAATTTTACCCCTTCTGTTCCTCACTCAAAACCTTCCTTTTCAACTTTTTTGGAAAGGAAAGAAAAAGGTGCAGTGGTCTCTTAATTTTTTCCAGAGTCGTATATTAAAGGTCAAAATCTTTACTGTTACTTTACTTATATTGTGTAAATCGTTGAGATCAAAATTACATAACAATGGTCAATGGAAATCAAAATCGAAAATCGATTTTGGAAAACTCACAAAAATGGAAAACTCACAAAAATCGAAAATCAAAGTAAACAATTTAAATCACAGGCTATTCCAACTTGCATAAATTTCATCACAGCAACTTATAATGTGACTCAGTAGTGTGTATGGCCCCCAAATGCTTGTTTGCACTCCCAACAACGTCTTGGCATGCTCCTGATGAGACGGCGGATGGTGTCCTGATGGTGTCCTGGGGGATCTCCTCCCAGACCTGGATCAGGGCATCAGTGAGCTCCTGGGCAGTCTGTGGCACTACTTGGCAGCATCGGATGCACCGATACATAACGACACAGAGGTTCTCAATTGGATTCAGGTCTGAGGAACGTGAGGGCCAGTCAATGGCATCAATGCCTTCCTCATCCAGGAACTGCCTACACACTCTGGCCACATGAGGCCGGGCATTCTCCTGTACCAGGAGGAACCCAGGGCCCACTGCTCTAGTGTAAGATCTGACTATGAGTCTGAGGATTTCTTCCCGGTACCTAACAGCAGTCAGGGTACCGCTGGCTAGCACTTGGAGGTCTGTGTGACCCTCTAGGATATGCCTCCCCAGACCATCACTGACCCACTGCCAACCCGGTCATGCTGGATGATGTTGTAGGCAGCATAATGTTTACCATGGCGTCTCCAGACTCTTGCACATCTGTCACGTGCTCAGTGTGAACCTGCTCTCATCTGTGAATAGAACGGGGCGCCAATGGCGGACCTGCCAATTCTGGTGTTCCCTGGTGAATGCCAACCGAGCTGCACAGTGCTGGGCTGTGAGCACAGGTCCCACTAGAGGACGTCGGGCCATCATGCCACCCTCATGAAGTCTGTTTCTGACAGTTTGGTCAGAAACATGCACACCAGTAGCCCGCTGGAGCTCATTTTGAAGGACTCTGCCAGTGCTCCTCCTGTTCCTCCTCTCACAAAGGAGCAGATATCGGTCCTGCTGCTGGGTTAATGCCTTTCTACAGCCCTTTCTAGCTCTCCTTGTGTAACGGCCCGTCTCCTGGTATCTCCTCCATGCTCTTGAGACTGTACTGGGAGGTACAGCAGACCTTCTTGCGACGGCACGTATGGATGTGCCATCATGGAGGAGCTGGACTGCCTGTGCAACCTGAATGGGCTGCAGGTACTGCCTCATGGTACCAGTAGTGACAAGGCCACTAGCAAAACGCAAAACTAGAGAAGAATCAGTCAGGAAGGATAAGGAGAGAGCAATGGTCTGTGACCACCACCTACAAAACCATTCCCTTTTTGGGGATTGTCTTGCTGTTGCCTCTCCAGTGCACCAGTTCTCACTTTCATACCGGTGATATTGATTCACAATCGCTTATGCTTCCTAACTGGATAGATTGAAATCCCTGAAGTTTAATTGACTTGGTGTTATTCTGTGATATTTACCTGTTCCCTTCATTTTTTTGAGTGGTGTATTTTAGCAACTTCCAAATAGGTGTATTGAGTGAGGTACAAACCAGCCATTATTCAACTCCAAGCCTGGAATTAGCATTATTAGCACTGTCCATATTCATGAATTGAAACTGTGCGTCCTTAGCAACAAAAGCTGCATTGCAAGCGGAAACCTACTCCAGAACACTTCAACTAAGATTAGTGGTGTTTTTTACCTCTAAGAACCTGCCAATGTTGTATTCCTTAAAATAATGTTTTCATTGTTGCTAAATAAATTTTCAACTGTACTGATACTTCCTGTGTTTACCGGTCAGGTTTCTTCACAATGTTATCAATCTGTGTTTTTCAAGTTTCAATGTAAGATGATGTGACCAAAGTTGAGCTTTTAGGCCTGAATGGCAAGCATTAATACCATCCCTACAGTGAAACATGGTGGCTTGAGAGGATTCTACAAGGAAGAAGTGGAGAAACTGCCCAAACCAAGGTGTGCAAAGCTGGTTGAGGCATACCAAAAAAGGCTTCAAGTTGGAATCACTGCCAGAAGGTGCAAAGTATTGAATAAGGTGTCTAATTACTTACGTTAAGGAGATATTTCATTTTATTTGCAATAAATTGGCACACATTCAAAAACATGTTTTTGTGTCATTACTGGGTATAATGTGTAGGTTGATGGCAAAACATTTAATGTAATCAATTTTCAATTAAATCCATAACACAACAACATGTAGAGAAAGGGACAGGGTATGAATACTTTCCAAAGGCAATGTATTTGCCCACTGCTCTGCCCTAGATCTGACTGGCCAAGGGCAGATCATCAAGAACAGGCCAGGGTTATCAAACTAACCAGCAATGTCTTCCACTTCAATACCAACATTATCAATCTGAGTTTACTAACATAATTGTCAAGATGAAAATATGGACATATGATTGCGAGAAGGATTAGCTAGCAAAGGAATATTTAAATAAGACAAAGGAGGCGCATGTAAATTCAGTCCCTGAGGATTTGTATATTTGTGACTGCCTGCCAAAATATTTCATGAGCTTTAGTATAAAACTAAATAAACTCATTTCCATTTCAAAGGGCTTGTTTCACCATTCACCTAACTAAAGAACATGAGTCAACAAACAGACCAAAGCAATTGAGTGGATGGGAAAATAAATATGCATGCAGTGTAACTGCTTAAAAGGATGTAACAATGGCAGTCTCATCTTGATAACTGAAAGCCTAATTTACTCAGACTTAAACTTCCACTGTTTGGGTTAAAAGGAGACATCATGCAGTGTTTTTTCAGGAGCTAATTTAATGGAATAAATCAAATTAAGTTACTCCAAGCATTGCTTGTGGGAAGAGTAAGTACAGTTTTAAAACTCAACAAAAGGTCAAAGTGAATTCATCAATCATGACAGACAAATTAAGAGCCAGGCGGTTGTATAACCATAATTTTTACCCTGCCTCCAGGTGGACATTTTTTTTGGATGGAACTATAAATAAATGTTGTGATTATTCATGTTTGGTAACTGTATTGCTATGATAAAATGAGAGGTTGGCCTAATGCATGCCAAAAGGCCAACTCTGTCATCTACGAGAGGTACATTAAGGTCTAACTATGTTATGTGTTGAATTTGAACTTGTTCCTACTTTATTAATGACCAGTGCTGACACTAAAAACATTGTACAGACAAACCATCCTGTTTTAGCCACTTGAATTCCATTAAAGTAAACAATTATACTGAGATGTCCAACATAATTAGTCATAGAGAACACAGTTACCACAATCAAACCAGTCCATCATGACTTTAAAAGCAAATTTTGAATTCAAACTGTCCAGTTTATTAAAATTTTGTCTGGCATATTTGAAAGGTTTATTCCTGTCATAACAATTCAGGGAGAAGACAGGTAGTAGTGATGATCTAAAATCACCCAGAAACATTTGAAGACTTGTTGTCTGATAAGTACTCTATAGACAAAAGCTGGAATCTGTGTGACATACAGAAGATGGTGGAGGCTAGAATGTTATCTGTCATGATGTGTAGCATTGCCGTTATGCACCCCTTAAGTTTGATCTCAAATTGAGGGACATTTTAGTGTATAGTATACTGTTTAGAACCTGCTTCTGGAAATGGATCCACAGGGGACTTCAGATGATCATCTAAAAATCAATCGCTGTCAGTGGGCCTGTTTCCCCTAGTCTTTGTTCATCACAGGAATCTGCCATCAAATAAGCAGTCGAGCCTGATAAAAGTGGAAGAGATTAGAGAGTTGGTCGTGTCATCATCATGTAGCTTTGTAACAATGTCTGTGGGCTGGCTTGCTGGCGTCACAAGGATCTCAGAGGAGAATTTGAGGTTTTACTGTGACAAAACATTTCCTCAATGTGAGTGTTAATGAGAGAGAAAAGGCTTCTTTTCAGCATCTGGCCTTTAGAGAACAAAAGGCCACGACCATTTTAAAAGCCACTGCAGTCACACCTGTGACGGTTTGGAATATTCATGAAGAAGTAAAAAATAATGATAAGGTTATCTAAACTTGAATCTCTAAGACATTCTTTATCGAAAGGAGAGCCATCAACTGACAATGCTCTATCCACAAAAAAGTTTAATTAAGCGCACAAAACATCTTTTGTCTCAATAAAACAAACCAGGGAGCCCTTGCAATCACACCAGCTAACACTGTGAATAAGACCATACAAATGTAGAGGTTTTAATCCTGCAGCATTGGGAAGGCATTTACACAGTGTTGTTGATGAATGCTACTCATTGTGCATCCCTGACCTAATGAGACAGATTCATGGCAGTTAGACCTGTAATGCTACCTTGCACCCAAGCATCAGTAGCCAATAAAAGGTGATTTAATTTTCACCTGGGCCTGACTGACTGACTGATGGTGATGGGAGAAGGGCTGGTCTGGGAAGCTGCCTCATCCTGCAGAGCCCAATAAGCCCCACTTTGAGAGGAGCCGGGGCCTTTCAGCATACTAATCCCACTGAGCCTCAGCAGGCAAGACAGCTCAGCCTGCACTACAGCGTCTGGAGGCAGATCTACAGAGTACAGAAAGCCCATCCAAAGACATCTTTAAAGGAAGCTGCACCCACCAGATAATCTGTTTTGTACATCAATCATTCCTAATAAATGACAGTTTCCTTACTTAGTTGGCATTCCAAGACATACCTTTTAAAACCAACAATCCGTGCCTTTATGAACAGACTTTTAAGAGGAATCCCAAGGATATTCTCTTCTTAATATAAGTGTAAAGTGTACTGTGGGTAGTCTGTGCCTAAGAAGACATCTCTTTTTGTGACCGAATGTCCTATAAAATTTGCCTAGCTGAGCCACTTGCTAAGTTTTTGTATATTTTTTAGTTTTAACCCATTTTCTCCCCAGTTTCATGATATTCAACACATGATTAAGGCCCTGCCCCCTGATATGGTTCTTATCACGCTGCTTAACCAGGAAGTTTAAACCAGTATCATAACGGGTCTGAGGGACTGCATTCCCTCTGGTCTTGGAACAACGAGGAAAGGCACTCAAATTAGATTGTTAACCTTCCAGATTAGATTGTTGTCTTGGAGGCTGCTGGCCAATTGAACCACCCTATGCAGGACCCTTTTCAACTCTGTTCTCACAATGACACAGCAGTGACGTATCAGGGCGTATCGTGGGGGTGGTACTGAATATCTATCTCAATCAACAGATCAATCAATCAAATATATTTTATATATCTCTTTTTACATCAGTAGTTATCACAAAATGTATTTACAAACACCCAGCCTGAAACCACAAAGAGCAAGCAAAAACAGGGATGATGTAAAGTGGCTAGAAAGAAACTTAGAGAGGAACCAGGCACTGAGGGGTGGCCAGCCTTCTTCTGGCTGTGCTAGGTGAACATTTTAACAGTACAAATTGTAATAATTAAGAAATGCATGTGGGCTGTGTCCACAGTCTGTAAAACATAATCCAATTCAGCCTTATGAATGGGTGGACAATGACAGGGACAATCAGGTGGGGTCAGCGGAGTGGCAGCCAGAACCGTTAGGTATCATCAGATACTTGATCTGCAACACAGTGCCTGGAGTACTTCAGACAGGACAGCTATGAGTCCTTCGGGCCTGGTAGTCCCGAGGTGTGGTCCAAGGGCTCATGTCCCCAGCACAATAATATAGCCGCCACAATAATATAGCCAGTAATAAAACCTTGGGGCTAAGATAGGGGGGTCCACTGTCACTGTGGCCCTATCCAAGGTTAACCTCAGACAGGGCCCAACAGGCAGGAAGAAACTCCACCCACTTTGCCAAGCATCTAACGAAAGGGCCACCAACCAACCACAACCACCCTGAAAGAGGGCCAAGTATCGCCCGCAGTGTTCACTACCATTGCAAGAGGACAGCAATGAGGCAGGATGTATGCGCAGGGAGAATGGAGGACATTAATAACAGAACTAGAAGTAGAAATACACTAGACAGAGAGACAATACAGAATAACATTACATATGGCTATGAACCAAACAAAGACTGAAAAGACGTATTAGGAAAAGAGGAACTTAAATAGGGACTGTGATTTAGGAAACAGGTCAGGGCAATCAACAAACAAAACAGGTGTCCGTGATCCAAATGAGGGTGAGAATGTACTCCATCCGCAAGACACCCAAGAAGCAGGGGCTGGCGAGCCCAAAGGCGGCAGACGCTGAGCTCCACCGAAGCCCACGGACCCATACAGGGAGGGCTCCGTGGGCAACCAGAATCAGCTGGCCCCAAACACCAGGGCAGGCTGACACGCTGCTCCAAAGACTGGACAGTGGGACAGTGCAGGACTTCTGTGGCACTCCACTACATTTTTCATCTTCTAATTTCTTATGTTTTTAAACATACAATTAAAAAAACTTCACTGAAAAGCAAGTGCTTGAGTGCATCATAGTTTTTACATATTACTGCTCAAAAAATTAAGGGAGCACTTAAATCACACATTGGGTCTCGATGAACGAAATACCGTTAGGTTCGGAAATAATTGGACACTGACACGTTTTGTTATTTTGTCTGTTTACCAAAATATATTCAAGTTACATTTAAACAATGAATACGGGCTTAAAGTGCAGTCTCTCAGCTTTAATTTGTGGGTATTCACATCCAAATTGGAGGAAGGGTTTAGGAATTACAGCTCTTTATCACATAGCGCCCTCTTTTTCTAGGGACCAAAAGTAATTGGACAATTGTCTCAAAAGCTGTTTCATGGAGAGGCGTGGACTATTCCTTTGTTATTTCTTCATCAATTAAGCAAGCAAAAGGTTGGGATTTGATTCCAGGTGTGGCATTCACATTTGGAAGTTGTTGCTGTGAACCCACAACATGCGGTCAAAGGAGCTTTCAATGCAAGTGAAACTGGCCATCCTTAGGCTGCAAAAAATCATCCATCAGAGAGATAACAGGGACATTAGGAGTGGCCAAATCAACAGTTTGGTACATTCTGAGAAAAAAAAGAATGCACTGGTGAGCTCTGCAACACAAAAGGCCTAGACGTCCACGTAAGACAACAGTGGTGGATGATCATAGGATCCTTTCCATGGTAAAGAAAAACCCCTTCACAACATCCAGCCAAGTGAAGAACACTCCCCAGGAGGTAGGCATATCATTATCCAAGTCCACCATAAAGAGAAGACTTCACGAGAGCAAATACAGAGGGTTCTCCACAAGGTGCAAACCATTCATAAGCCTCAAGAATAGAAAGGCCAGATTAGACTTTGCCAAAAAACAACTAAAAAAGCCAGCCCAGTTCTGGAACAGCATTCTTTGGACAGATTAAACTAAGATCAATCTGTACCAGAATGATGGGAAGAAAAAAGTATAGAGAAGGCTTGGATCCGAAGCATACTGTACTACATCATCTGTAAAACACGGTGGAGGTAGTGTGATGGCATGGGCATGCATGGCTTCCAATGGCACTGGGTCACTAGTGTTCATTGATGATGTGACAGAACACAGAAGCAGCCAGATGAATTCTGAAGTGTATAGGGATATATTGTCTACTCAGATTCAGCCAAATTCAGCAAAGTTGATTGGACGGCACTTCGCTTTACAGATGGACAATGACCCAAAACATACTGCGAAAGCAACCCAGGACTTTTTTTAAGGCAAAGAAGTGGAATATTCTGCAATGGCCAAGTCAATCACCTGATCTCAACCCGATCGAGCGTGCATTTCACTGGATGAAGACAAAACTTAAGGTAGAAAGATCCAAAAACAAGCAACAATTGAAGACAGCTGCAGTATACTGTAGGCCTGGCAAAGCATCACAAAGGAGGAATCCGCGCATTTGGTAATGTCCATGTGTTTCAGATTTCAAGCAGTCATTGCTTGCAAAGGATTCTCGACAAAGTATTAAAAATTAATATTTTATATATGATTGTGTAAATTTGTGCAATTACATTTCAGCCCCTGAAATAAGGGGAATGTGTAGGAAAATGGTTGCAATTCCTAAACATTTCATATGATATTTTTCTTCAACCCCTTGAATTAAAGCAGAAAAGTCTGCACTTCAATTACATCTCGGTTGTTTCATTTGAAATCCATTGTGGTGGCGTACAGAGCCAAAATTATGAAAATTGTGTCAGTGTCCAAATATTTCCGGACCTAACTGTATATTAAAGATCAAAATACTGTCAATGGAAAACAAAATCACCAACCGAATATATATATATGCCTGTATGCACTCCCGACAACGTCTGGGCATGCTCCTGATGAGACGGTGGATGGTGTCCTGGGGGTTCTCCTCCCAGACCTGGATCAGGGCATCAGTGAGCTCCTGGACAGTCTGTGGCGCTACTTGGCAGCGTTGGATGCACCGATACATAACATGGGTCTTAGGATTTCAGCCCGGTATCTAACAGCAGTCAGGGTACCGTTCACTAGCAGGTAGAGGTCTGTGTGACCCTCCAAGGATATGCTTCCCTAGACCATTACTGACCCACCACTAAACCGGTCATGCTGGATGATATTGCAGTCGGCATAACGTTCACAATGGTGTCTCCAGACTCTTTCATGTCTGTCAGGTGCTCAGTGTGAACCTGCTCTCATCTGTGAAGAGAATGGTGTGCCAATCGTGGACCTGCCAATTCTGGTGTTCTCTGGCAAATGCTAGTCGAGCTGCACGTAGCTGGGCTGTGAGCACAGGTCCCACTAGAGGATGTCGAGCCCTCATGCCACCCTCATGTAGTCTGTTTCTGACAGTTTGGTCAGAAACATGCGCACCAGTAGCCTGCTGGAGGTCATTTTGTAGGGCTCTGGCAGTGCTCCTTCTGTTCCTTCTCGCACAAAGGCGCAGATACTGGTCCTGCTGCTGGGTTGATGCATTATGCATCATGTCCAGCTGTTTTCGTGTAATGGCCCGTCTCCTGGTATCTCCTCCATGCTCTTGAGACTGTACTGGGAGACACAGCAAACCTTCTTGCGACGGCATGTATGGATGTGCCATCCTGGAGGAGCTGGACTAACTGTGCAACCTGAATGGGCTGCAGGTACCGCCTCATGCTACCAGTAGTGACAAGGCCACTAGCAAAATGCAAAACTAGAGAAGAATCAGTCAGGAAGGATAAGGAGAGAGCAATTGTTTGTGGACACCACCTGCAAAACCATTCCCTTTTTGGGGGTTGTCTTGCTGTTCACTCTCCAGTGCACCTGTTTTCACTTTCATTTGCACCAAAAAAGGGTACATTTATTCACAATTGCTTATGCTTCCTAACTGGATAGATTGATACCCTTGAAGTTTAATTGACTTACTGTGATGATTACGTGTTCCCTTAATTTATTTGAGCAGTGTACATGACTTCTTATTACAATGTGACTTTTATTACAATAACCATGTGGGTTTATTAGTTTACCATTTTTCTCCAATGGGGTTGAGGAAGAGATGATCTTGATAATAGAAATGTTGCATTTTAGGATTTGCTTTTGTTTGCACACAAAATCACTTAAGGTTAATCAATGTTTTGAAACACCATCATTCCATGATTTCTGCAGGTACATTATAGATATTTTCTGATATTACTATGGAAAACATGTACATATTGCCATACAGTTATTTGCTTGTGCACAAAAAAACATTCATTTCTCTGGTGACCTGTTTGATATTGAAAGTACCTGAGCTCTAGGACCATGACTTAGCACGTCACGGCCTGATGACTCCTGGATGTACCTGTCCAAATTCCTGCTGTTTCCATATCTCCTTGCTTGTTCTTTTGGGTATTATGTTGGATATCTGTGTAATAACTTTGCTTTACCTCTCCTGAAAAAAGGGTGTAATAAAATATATAATTGATTGATTACACAGACTTTCAAATCTGGAGAAATTACAATAATTACAAATGTTTAGGGTCTTTATTAGTAGGGTTCATGGCATAGTACATCATTACCTTATGCTGTTTGGTCTGCCTCTGTGATTCTAATGAGATTCTCTGAACACTCATGCCCTAAAACGATTCATAACTTAGGAAAAAGTAATCCCAAATTAGGAAAAAGTTATCCCAAAAACAATTCTTTTAAAGTTAAATTGGTTAAACTCAAGTTCATAAAATGTCCTACAACTTCAGTACTAATGAAAGTTTCAACTTCAGATTATGGGTTTGAATCTGCTTTCAGCATTAGTTATGGCTGGAAAACATCTTCTATTTTTATTGGCGAGGATAAGCTCCCTGTTTAGTCTCCACTCTAGAGGACTAAACACATGACACGTTCATAGATGTCTCTCTTGGCAAGCATGGAGAAAAGCCTGTCTGCATTGCCCTTGCAAATACAGTATGTCTCCCTGGCAGTGCATTGAAGATTCCTCTTCCAGTTATTCCATGGTGTTTTTGTAATTCCCATTCTTTGATTAATCTCCATGGTTTATAGACAACCTTCAATGTAATGAAAAAATGTAATGAATCAGCATGTGGGTTCAGTTGAGGTCTCCAGGTTTTGTATTTATATTGAAACTTGTCTGTGCTTTTTGGCTATGGCTATTTCTTTCTCATTTTGCTGATATTATGGAGGAATTATTAACCCAAAAATGAATTCATGCAAAACGGCAGAGCTAAACAATGCTCATTCAGAGAGCAATCAAACACCAAATCCAGTAATCTTGCATAATTAACATATCTAAAGAGTTTAAAATGAAAGTAAATGTCTACATCTGGCTACTTAAATTACATTATTAATAGAATTTGTCATTATAACTTTATTATTCATTGGTTGGCTGACTGTAAGTTCCCCATACAACACAAAAGGCAACTTTTCAAATGGACATGTCATTGTATGAGTTTGACTTATGCACATTCAGAAGCATGTGTTTGTCTATTTTATTATAGATTTCTCTATTGCTTAAATGTTTATGATTTCACTATTCAAACTTTCACTAATCCAGGCTTTTGTTTGTCTAGATACAGTTGTTAATTGAGTCCGAGTCTTTTTCCATTGACAAGAAATTCCTGTTTTTAGAAATGGCGGTATCAAGTGGACGTTGTCTTAAAGGCTAGGTCCTTTCAAGTGGGTAGACTTTTCTCTGGACAGTGTGGGAAAGGAAGCCGGTGCATTCAGTGCAGGTCCTTTTACAAGCCTCTCTCCCTGCCTCTACAGGCCTGTGAAAAAGAGGCCACCTCCACTAGCTTTTCTTATTCAATGACTTGCTTTGTGCTTAAACCCGGGTTCCAACCCAATGAATGTGCTCAGCTAACACTCTTGCTATTCACATCAGTTTTACAGAGTGTGCAAAATGCCAGATATGCTGCCCCAATATTTGTCTGTTTCACACTGCCAGCTCCATCATTATTTACTCTTGATGAGAGCAAACCCTCTTCTAAGTGATAAGATGAGTTTGACTTGCTTTTTTGGGTTGTCTCTGAGTTTTATGTTTGAACATCCCCACTGTATGCCACCACCAAACAAGAATAAAGCATTTGAGAAGGAGAAATGGCTTTGTACTTTAGAGAGATGCAGTCTTAAAAATTCGGATAGAAGAGACAACTAGAAATGAAAGCCAATCGGCTCTAAAGTACAGAAATCATTAGGCATTCTCAAAGTTGAAGAGGGATGAATGTTTTCTGTATGTTCTTGGCTTTTACAACTTTCCCATGGCTTTTATGTCTTGGGGACCGAATATGCCGAGGCATGTTAAAGTATGTGGTTCAAGTGAGTAGGAACACAGTGTAATCAAATTCAAAGGCATTATTATTTTCTATTCAAATTGAATAGTTTGTAAATAACCATATCTTTTTAGTTGACATTTGAGGAACTACAGTATGTAAATATTGAACATTTGTAAAAAATAAAAAAGGTAATGTTATAGAAGTAGGAGTCTTCTTTTACAAACCATGTTTAAGATGCCATTTAAATGTTATAGACACACTAGCTGTATCTGTCTGTATCATTAACAAGAATAACATGAAATATTAGACAGCTTTTCTGAGCTTAAACTTTAGCCACCACCAGTGACGAGATATCATGAGCTCCTTATGTTATGAAATACCAACACTATAAAACACCAGCTCTCGTAAGTTTGTGGACTTGTTTTAACGACTAGATTCGACTAGACTTGTCATTATCACTTAGGCACAGAACTGCAAGTCTATACTTCAGGGACCTTAAATAATATTAGTGGCTCGATCCATGTTTAACTAAGTAAGACACTGTCCACACAAGTGTGCCTTTTAAATGAATCAGACGGTCACGATTGTAGCCTCCTCGAGCAGTGCCACTCCTGCTACCCTTCACCATCATCACCCTGTCTGCCTCTCTTACTGGTGTCGTGTCTAATGAGGGAGAAGCAGAGGTGTGTCTCCGCTCACAGCCCTGTGCTGTCACTCAGTATGTGTTTAGAAAAACCATGGCACATACTTAGCATTTTAAACATATCCTGATTGTCAGTGGCATACTCAAAAGTAGGCCATTCAATTTAGGCTGAGTAAGAGGGGCATATGACATTTTTACTTGTTAAAGGATATTTTGGGATTGAATATCAATTATAGCTGCCTCTAATTTCATGAGTGCTAGCCAGAGAAGCGTGAAAATCACAAAGGTCATGCACATACATTCAAACTTGATTCCCATGTAATTTATTCACAGCAAATTCAATATAATGACTATGGCAATTCAATCTCTCCACGGTGCTATATAGTTACCAGTTAATTAACCCTCACAACCCAGCCAAAAATATGAGTTCATGACACTAGACAATATGACCTTGTTTAATGAATTAAAACCCAAAATTAAATTAGTGTTGATTACACAAGACACATTATAATAGTTAAATTAGGCTGTGCAAATTAAATTAAATAGCACAGAGATGGCAAAGATAACTAAAATAGCCTGTATTCAGGTTAATAACCCATATATTCCAAAGCAAGCTGTATTACAGTAACAGAAATATAGCAGTCAGTGATCTGGGCTCTGGAAAAGAAATAAGGTCAGGAAGGGAAACCTTTAAACAGCACATGGAGGAAGAAAAAAAGAAAGAGAAGAAAAATGACTCCAGTGCCTCAGAGCAAGCCAAGAGATAGCAGACTGAGCACTCTCGATCTGATGCCTTCCCAAAGTGGAGGCATGTTAGGGGAATGGTGGTTAAGGGGGAAGGGGTAAGCAGTGGCTGTTTTTCATATTGAAAGGCATTATGAGTTTTTTTTTTTATTGTGATAATATGTGTATCTGTCTGTACTATTGAGTGCATTTGTACTGGATTCAAACTCCACCCAAAATAATCACAACATAATAGTTTTATAAATGGCACATAAACCTGAATGGATATCCCTTTCTGAAAAAAATAATTGTTTTGATATACATCTTCCAGAGGGCACTTAAAATAAAATAATCTGATGAACAGTACTAGGTGTCAGAAAATAAGCCTCATCGTTTCTGGAGTGAGATTAAGATAGAAAGATGGTGCCACAGGGCAATCCCTGACCTTGTTCAGTGCCAAATAGATGTCAGGTGACAATGTATACTCCATGGTGACGGGGATTCAGAGGACATGACCAAGAACTGAGTAGGTCTGTTGCTGCCTGCCGGCCACACTTTCTTCTTGGAATCCCAATGCTGCTTTAGAAAGAGCACTTTAAAGCAAGGGATCATATGGTGCTATTTAAATCATGCATCAAAATGTAATTGGACTTCTTAAATCAGATTTACAGGACCAATTAGGGCTTTTTGTTAACAGGACCAAATCTGTAAAAGCACAATAATCCACATGACACAATACAATAAAATTACAATATCAAAAAGCCAGAATGAAGAAACCCTTGTCGGAATTTACGAAGAGTTTCTTGTACCAAAACATGTTCAACATTTGACCTCCTTAACATCATAATACATTAACCTTTTCACACATAATATTTAGTAGTGGACAAATGCCATCAGTGAAAATTTTTTTTTTGAAGGTTACGTTGAGCTATTTAAGCTAATTACTGTCATTTAAATTGCACTGGATTTGGCGAGTCGTAATGTATATCTGAACAAAGATTCACAAATCTGTCTGGAAGACCAGTCAATGTGAATGGTCATCCTGTCTCAGAGTGACTCATCTTATCAACTTTATCTTTGGCTGATTCGGATAAGCAAACACGGCAGCGCCCAATAACGTTTACTACTTTTGGATAATTAATTTCTATAAAGTTTTTAGTCTGTGATTTTGAGCTTTCATTAGTTAATTTAATATAGGTTGTGTATAATGTGTATACTGGTCGCTAATTTAATGCATTTTTTTGTTAGCAGTATGTTAATTTTAGCTCAAATTGACCACAGATGTTGGTTGCTGCCTGAACCAGGATGCACATAAGTTACCCTTTATAAGAGGATTTGGACAGGAATCATTGATTCTGTAAATGTTTGAACATCTAGACTATTAACTTAACCTCTCACATTAAGGACATGAAGTCACAAAGACTGTTTGAGCTAAATAAAAGTAAATACCAGTGTGGTCAGACCAACCAGTGATTGTTGTTACTAGATGTTTTAATCATAACTTCTGTTGAAGTGTATGAATGTATGCTTGTTTATGTTTAGATAACAAAAGAACACCTGTTTATCTGTACACAGGAAGTCACGTTCATTCAATGTGCAACAGAAAGTAGCCAATGGGCTTACAGTAATTTTGTCCTGCGATGTCTATAAAGTAGCGGACAACCGGAAGTTCTTTGAGATTGAGTGAGATGAGCTTGAGTTTGTAAGACTGAGTATAGAATCTGTAACATCATGAACAATAGACTATCAAATGCTGCAATAAATAATTGAATTACTCTCTCCCTTGACGACCGGGTACGCAATCATTATTTCAACCACTATACGAAATGGCTGATTTCTAACCCTTCTAATCACACTGGGGTGATCGTACGCTTCAGGGACCATTCTAGCATGATCACACAGGTGTGATCATACATGATAAAAGGTTAATAAGACAATACATCAGACCAACGGTTCCCAACCTTTTGTTCCAGGGACCACCAAGTCACAGTCCAATGCTCTTGAGGACAACCTATGTGTTTGTATTTATTTTAACAGTCTTTTTCTGCAATCCCCAATTCATTATATGCAATTATATCTATGGTGTCTCATTGCAACAACTCTCAACAAAATTGGGAGAGTTGAACATCAAGTCTTTCCCCTAGGCATCTGCAGCAAGCTATTCTGCTTTTTCCACATTGCTCTTCCAATCAGGACATCATATGGGTTAATGTGTTTGAGGGCACGATCATTCACCAGTTAAGTTTTTAGGCGCCTGAACCATCTAAAGGAGTTGAAAGAATGATATTAGCCCAGGAAATCCTTGTTAACAATGGGCCTCATTCACCAACTGTTCTTGAGAAGAGATCCCTTCTTAAAACCTACTTACTTCTAACTATGAACAACTGGCACACACTTTCAATTTACAAGGATAATGGGATTCATCATTATAAGAACATGAATCTGACGTAGACTTTCTAAGGACCTTTCTCAAGAACAAATTTAGGAAGATATTGGTGAATGAGGCCCAATGTCTCCACATTCCCCAGACGATGCTAGTTAAGTTGCATTGTCCATGGAGCTAGGACCACTTGGCAGTTAGTGACACAGTCAAGGCTAGAATTCATGGTGAGCTATGTGCTACGAAAAAGCACCCTATAATAATTGCTTACAGTACAATTTATACACATATTATTAATGGAAAGATTCTCAAACCTTTTTTGCAGACCATAGGTTGCCACAGGTTGCATTGAAACCTCTGCATGTATGTAAAATATCTAATAAATTCATACCTTAATAGATTGTTTGTTGGCTGGTTAAAAAAAAGTTTGCGTATATATTTGTCTCTCACTTCCAGCTTTTGATAGTGTGCCAAAAGCCAAAAGTGCAATTTCAGTCTATTGGCAAATGTCCGTGATAGTTAACATGGCATATATCATCAGATTGTTGCCCTAGTAAATCGATTCTCTTCTTCTTTTCATCTGGCAGTCTACTGTTTCTTTTTTGGTTGCCCTCTTAAAATTCCCTGCATGCTTTACAGCACATCACTAGGGGATTTGGGATGATCAAACACTGATGTGCTTTGGAGCTTTGCTGGCACCAACATAATTCTTTAGCTGCACAATTTAGATCACTGCTGACACACAAAGTACATTATGCACTGCTGACGACACTGCCAAACAGCACCTCTTCAAGAGTTAACATGAAAGCCCATTGTTGAAAGGATGAGGGAGGAATAAAGAAATGCAAATGATTCATCTAGCAATTCCATACGAAACTGGCAAAACTGGGGTGGGAGGGTGGGTTCACAGAATTTAATCCATAGAATGTTCCTTTGGCTGAAGGATTGTTAAAATAAACTGTATTTGACATTATGGGGAGTTACTTGGTCAAACTTAGCATATTGATGACATTTTGGCCTTCATTAGTCCTGACCCCATTATGTTTATTCTGTGGGTACAGAGCAACTCTTAGTATAATTTAAAGCTTTACCCTTTGCTCTGTAATATGGGTAGTATTTTAATTTCAATAAAAATAAAAACATGAAGAAAAAAATAAGTAAAAGACAAGTTTGAAATGGCAAATGTATATGCATTTTAAACATACCCTCAGGCATATTCCAAAGTTAAACCTCTGTTAGTTCTGTTTAAATTTACAGATACATCACAGCTTTTTTTCTTGTATAATTTTCTGTCTTGAATGTTCATGGGAAATAAAAAAAACTATGAAGTACTTGGTTCAGCATGATTGTATTCCAGTGCTTTT
The DNA here is from genome assembly GCA_016801175.1 of Esox masquinongy. Lineage (NCBI taxonomy): Eukaryota > Metazoa > Chordata > Actinopteri > Esociformes > Esocidae > Esox > Esox masquinongy. Next base: position 13,306 of record JACXGI010002293.1, on the reverse strand, counting down.
GAAGTAAGAACAATTTGTCAACAAATAAGAGTTAAACTAACATTTCATACTGGAAATCTGGCACTTCTGAAAACTCTGCAACAGTTGCACATACCACCCATCAGACCAGAACAGTACGTGACTAGCACAACTGTTTCCCAAGCTGTTTGCAGCCCCCCAAAACAAAGCCAGTTGCATGCAATGAATCACATGCATGAAACATGTGGGGGTAGCTAACAAGAGTGCTTCATGAAGTCATTGGCATTCAGATCCAAACATCATGACTGGTTGTGTTCTGGTATGAGAGATGGTTTATGAGAAATATGTAGGCCACTAAGTCAACCGAGATAATGAGCTAGGCTACTAAATGAAAAGGGATAATTTCACACCCGCCTTAATCCCCCCTACAAGAAAAACTAAAAACAACCTCATTTCTACTTGGCTACAATATGAAAATATATTTGATATGGTTTCCCAAATATAGCCCAATATAGTTATGTTTCTTGATAGAGAAAGCCTTTGGCATAAATTCATACACTACCTGCAAACACAGCCAGCCCAATTATGATCCATTAATTGTGAAAAATGCTGCCAGAGTACCCTATAATTTAAGTAACATTTGTGATTAGAAATTACTCTAATGTTTCCCTGTATGGTAGTTTTCTGAAATATGAAAGCTACTACACTTTTAGTGTTACATTGAATCCAATGGCAACATCCAAGTAACAACAAAAAATAAAAAATCATGAAGATTTGATTTGGGATAGCACTCTATGATAACTGAAATACATTTTGTAATTTTGGTTGCATTCTGATGTAGCAGGTGTAATGTGTGCAGATTTGTAGATGCCATAGAAAATAAATTGTGTTATTAGAAACTCAACACTTTTTCTCTGTGCGTGCACAAACATCTTTGTTTCTCTACCTTCTGTTCACATGAATGTAAGTTAGGGAGCACCCTTCACTACAAAGACAAGAAGCCACCTAACTAGGCTAGCTACAATTCGTTATCTACCAACAGAGAATATTATTTTTCCTTTATACTATATTATGCAAAATTTATCAGCCATTTACACTCACAAGATCAATCAGGCAACTTAGATATGCAGTCACAACATACTACAACACAATGCAATAATATTGTGCAGTTCATGTTATTCAATTTAAGAGCATTTTCACATTTTTTTATTTACTTCCCTGATAACTGGTGAAAATTACATAAACTAGCAAAATAACAACAGCATTTCTCAGATTATTGGTGATTACCTGTATTAGCCTGCTATCTTGCTAAATGTATGCTATACTGGACCTCATATCTCAATTTCAATATTTGCAAGACTCTGTTATATCAAACACTGAAATATTTGTTGTTTGGAAGAAACCTTTGGCTGTCCCCTTTAACCTTTAGTGCTCTTGGAAGCTTTATTTTCCACTGACTTTACCATGTTCCGGAACCCTTTAGGGTAAGTGCTACAGACAACAATGGTTTGTTTGTAAACTAAGGTCTGCATTAGCTTTCCTTATTGAATGTGTGCACTGGTTCCTAGTTTGCACCAAACTTTTGCAAGTTTGGTGGTAAAGCAGGGTCTGTAGTGGTTTTATAATCAATGTTTCCTAAATTATTAAGGCAAGTGTGAAAAGCATCTTTAAAATAAGACAAGGTGTCCTCAACATAGAGGATAATGCCAGTTCTAAGTTTGTGTACAGATGTCATGTCATTTAGGAAGGCCAGTGTTTTAGGAAGGATTTAATGATAATATAAGCAGAGTGTTTTTCACAAAGGTGCCATTGTAGACACAGGCAATAACACAATGTTTACTAATGTCTTTGCAGAAAACTGAAGGGATGCACTTGGCAGGAATTTTAGAGAATATCATATCAATGAGAGTTTTGTTAAGGTTCTGGTGGGTTCCTATATAATCTGAGAGAGACTTAGGGCATCCAGTTGAAACTACAAAGAAGGAGTATTTTTCCAGTTGAAATCACCTATTAACATAATATCTGAGGTGCAGGGCAGTAAATTCACTGAAGGCATCAAGGCACAACTAGTAGTTGTGTCAGGGGGTGTCGTAGTGGTGTGCAGGGGGAAAAAAAGGAGCCAAGCGCAGGGATTGTAGTTTGTTGATTCTTTTATCCAACGTATGGTTGTATGAATAGTCTCCCAAAAGAGGGGAAGCGTCGAAGCGCAATAATACGGAATCGCTGAACCAATGCACAGGTACACAACACCAAACATAGAACAATACCTCACAAAGACACCCAGGAACACAGGAACTAATATATGTTACCTAACGAGGGAATGGACACCAGGTGTGTGCAATAACAAGACATGACAGTGCCGTGGGAGGAGGAGCGGCGTGACTAGAAGGCCGGTGATGACGCACGCCGAACACCGCGCAGGGAGAGAGAGCGCGTGCGTCTTCTTTGCGAGTTCTCGTTACAGTACTCCCCCCTGACGCGCGGCTCCGGCAGCGCGGCCACACCGGCCCTGGGGCCGACCCGGAGCCGGTGTGGCCGCAGGACGATCAGGGCGCCGACGATGGAATTCGGCGAGGAGCTCCGGATCGAGAATATCCACCGCCGGCACCCAGCAACGCTCCTCGGACCGTACCCCTCCCACTCCACCAGGTACTGCAGACCCCTCCCCCGACGTCTCAAATCGAGGATGGTACGGACTGAGTACGCCGGGCCCCCCTCGATGTCCAGAGGGGGTGGAGGGACCTCCTGCACCTTAGACTGCTGGAGGGGACCAGCCACCACCGGCCTGAGGAGAGAGACGTGAAACGAGGCATTCATTTTCTAGTCAGGGGGAAGGTGTAACCTATAAGTTACCTCGTTCACTCTCCTCAGGACTTTGAACGGCCCCACAAACCGCAGCCTCAGCTTCTGGCAGGGCGGGCGGAGAGGGAGGTTCCGGGCCGAGAGCCAGACCCGATCGCCCACAGCTTAGACCGGGGCTTTGCTACGACGGCGATCAGCAGCAGACTTCTGGAGTTCCCCGGCGCGCCGAATGTGTCGATGTGCCACTGACCAGGTCTCCTCATGCACCGGAACCAGTCGTCCACTGCTGGAGCCCCGGTCTCGGGCTGGCTCTGCCACGGTGCCAAGACTAGCTGGTACCCTTGAACATACTGAAAAAGGGTCATGGTTGTGGAGGAGTGGCGGAGTGAATTCTGGGCATACTCTGCCCAAGGCAGAAACTCCGACCACTCCCCCGGCCGGTCCTGGCAATAGGACCTCAGGAACCTCCCCAGGTCCTGGTTCACACGCTCCACCTGCCCATTAGCTTTGGGGTGAAACCCGGAGGTGAGACTGACCGAGACCCCCAGCCGGCCCATAAAGGCCCTCCAGACCCAAGATGTAAATTGGGGACCCCGGTCAGAGACAATGTCCTCCAGAACCCCGTAGTGCCGGAAGACATGAGTAAATAGTGCCACCGCGGTTTGTAGAGCCGTCGGGAGACTGGGGAGAGGGAGGAATCGGCAGGCCTTTGAAAACCGTTCCACAACAACCAGGATCGTGGTATTGCCTAGTGAGAGGGGAAGATCAGTTAAAAAATCAACGGACAAGTGAGACCATGGTCGTTGTGGAACGGGTAAAGGGAGTAACTTACCTGCCGGAAGGTGTCTAGGTGCCTTACTCTGAGCGCACACTGAACAGGAGGACACATACACCCTCACATCCTTGGCCAGACCAGGCCACCAGTACTTGTCGGTAAGGCAGCGCACTGTCCAGTCTATACCCGGAATGACCTGTGGAAGGGGACGTGTGGGCCCAGTAGATGAGACGGTCACGAACATCCAGCGGCACATACTGGCGATCTGCAGGACACTGAGGTGGCCCAGGATCGCTGCGTACTGCACGCTGAATGTCCGCGTCCACGTCCCATACTACTGGCGCCACAATGCAAGAGGCAGGCAGAATCGGTGTATCATCCACCTGCCTCTCACCCGCATCGTATAGCCGGGACAGTGCGTCTGCCTTGACATTTTTAGTACCCGGAATGTACGAAAGCGTGAAATCAAATCGGGTAAAAAATAATGCCCACCTGGCCTGGCGAGGATTCAATCTCCTCGCCGCCTGGATGTACTTCAGGTTACGGTGGTCAGTCCAGACTACAAACAGTTGTTTCGCTCCCTCGAGCCAATGTCTCCAAACAGTCAGGGCTCTGAACACAGCTAGCAGCTCTCTATCACCGACGCCATAGTTTCGCTCCGCCTCACTGAGCTTCTGCGAGTAAAAAGCACAGGGGCGACGCTTAGGAGGGGTACCCGACTGTTTGGGATAAAACCGCACCTACTCCCACCTCCGAGGCATCCACCTCCACTATGAACGGCAGTGACGAATCGGGGTGAGCCAGAACCGGAGCAGAGGTGAACATTCTCTTCAGGGTGCGAAATGCGTTGTCTGCCCCGGTCGAGCAGGTAATCCGGCTCGGCCCACCCTTCAACAAGGATGTAATAGGAGCCGCTACCTTTCCGAAGCCCCGAATAAACCTACGGTAGAAATTAGCAAACCCAATAAACCGCTGTACCGCCTTAACTGAGGTAGGAATGTGCCAATTACGCACGGCTGACACGCGATCAACCTCCATCTCCACCCCTCCGGTGGAAATGTGAAACCCGAGAAAGGAAACGGCTCGCTGGAAGAACACGCACTTCTCTGCTTTAGCGTATAGGCCATGGTCCAACAACCGCCTCAACACCCTGCGAACGAGAGACACATGTTCAGTACGTGTGGCAGAATACACGAGGATGTCATCGATGTAAACCACCACTCCGTGTCCTAGCATGTCCCTAAACACATCGTTCACAAAGGACTGAAACACTGCCGGCGCATTCATTAACCCATACGGCATCACCAGGTATTCATAGTGCCCCGTGGTGGTGCTGAAGGCTGTCAACCACTCGTCTCCCTCTCAGATTCTCACAAAATTGTATGCACTCCTGAGGTCCAATTTTGTGATGAAGCGCGCCCCATGCATTGACTCGATATAATTGGAAATCAGGGGAATAGGATAGGAGTACCGTACCGTCATTTTGTTTAACGCCCTGTAGTCAATGCATGGACGCAAACCCCCCTCCTTCTTCACAAAAAAGAAACTCGAGGAGGCGGGAGAGGTGGAACGGCGGATCTGCCCCTGCCGCAGGGATTCGGCCACATAGGTCTCCATTGCCTCCGTGTCTGCCTGCGACAGGGGATACACGTGACAATAAGCTGGCACAGCATCTACCTTTAGGTTTATCGCACAATCCCCAGACCAATGTGGTGGTAATTTGCTAGCCATGGTTTTTGAAAATAACAACGCTAAATCAGCATATTCCGGAGGAATGCGCACTGCAGAGACATTGTCTGGAGTTTCCACCGACGTAGCACCAACGGAAACACCTAGACACCTCTCCTGACACCCCTGAGACCACCCTGTCAACACCCTCTGCGACCAAGAAATAGTAGGATCGTGTCCCGATAACCACGGAAGCCCCAACACCACCAGAAAAGCAGGAGAACAAATAATGTGAAACTCAATCTGTTCTCTATGGGAGTGTTGGATAGTCATAGTGAGGGGCACCGTGATGTTCTTTACTAATCCAGTACCCAGAGGTTTACTGTCTAAACCCGTAAGGGACCTAGGCGTGGTTAGTGGCACCAGAAGAATACGCAACCTCTGTGCGTAACCGCTGTCCATAAAATTCCCAGCTGCACCTGAATCTACGAGCGCCTTACACTGAGAATTAGCGAGGAAATTAGGGAAGGTCACCAAGAGTGTCATGTGATTTGCACAGAGCCCTGACAGTGTGTGTGGTCTACTCACCTGACTCGGTGTAGGGGTGTCAGGCTTCCTCCGCTCAACCCTTTTCTGTTGGTAGCAGTGGGAGGCAGAGTGCCCCTTCCTCCCACAAAAGGAGCACTCCCTAGACCGCACCGTCTCCCTCTGTGCGGCGCCTCCCACCTCCATGGGCTCAGGCCTGACGACGGGGTGCGCCGGAGGGGGCAGATCATTCCCGGTGCGTCCACGGGTGGCTAGCAAGTTGTCCATCCGGATCTCCATGTCGACGAGCTGGTCAAACGTCAACATGGCGTCCCGGCATGCCAGCTCCCTACGGACGTCAGGTTGTAGATGGCACCGGAAATGATCTATAAGCGCCCTGTCATTCCAACCTGACCACGCCGCCAGGGTCCTGAACTCCAGGGTGAAGGCCTGCACTCTCCTCGTCCCCTGCCTGAGGTGCACGAGACGCTCGCTGACCTCCCTGCTATCGGGCGGATTATCGAAAACGGCCCGGAAGAGGCCGACGAACGCCTCGTAATGAGCCAACTCCGGTCCATTTCCGGACCATACGGAGTTGGCCCAATCCAATGCCTTGCCCCTCAGGCAGGAGACAAGGGCCGAGACCTTCTACCTACCCCCCGGGTGTGGGTTGAGAGAGGCAAAGTAGAGGTCGAGCTGCAGGAGGAATCCGGAACAGCACTCCACAGCTCCCTCGAATCCCTGGGGAAGGCTCAGCTGGATGGTCCTCCTCTGCGATGGTGGTGATGCCAGCAAGGGCACCTCTGCCGGGCTGATCACTACCGGCACCTGCTCGGCCGGCATCCTCGCCTCCAACCGCCGCATCAATTGGACCATGGTGTTCATGGCCTCCCACAGGGACGCAATCATCTCCCCGTGCTGACGTAATTGATCCGCTCCTGCTGGCTCCATTTATTTTTTGGTGAGGTATTCTGTCAGAGGGTGTCGTAGTGGTGTGCAGGGGAAAATGTAGTTTGTTGATTCTTTTATCCAACGTATAGTTGTATGAATAATCTCCCAAAAGAGGGGAAGTGTCGAAGCGCAATAATACGGAATCGCTGAACCAATGCACAGGTACACAACACCAAACATAGAACAATACCTCACAAAGAAACACAGGAACTAATATAGGTTACCTAACGAGGGAATGGACACCAGGTGTGTGCGATAACAAGACATGACAGTGCCGTGGGAGGAGGAGCGGCGTGACTAGAAGGCCGGTGACGACGCACGCCGAACACCGCGCCGGGAGAGAGAGCGTACGTCTCCTTTGCGAGTCCGCGTTACAAGTTGATGGGATTCTGTAACAGGCAGCCAGAGTAAGAACATTGTTTGTAGAGAATTGAACTTGAATTGGACTTGAAGAATGATGAGAACACACATTTACTTTTTAAAGCTGTGTAACACTATTAAACTATTTAATGTCTGTGTAAAGACATTTTCAGTGTCAAATACATAGAGTCTTTATCTACACTTAGAATGGAAGGTGTAAATATGTAGGTATGACAAACTATAAATCCAATATATATGCAGATGCCATTTTAGCTGAAGGTATATTAGCATGCCCATGTCATACTCACCAATGCTAAAGTATGGGGGCTGAAGCAGCAGTATAGGATAACATGTCATAAAGCCTTTAATCCAGATTAAATGTTCATTAGGAGTATGATACTGGACTTTGGATCCTGTAGCGGACAGAGAAGACCTCTAGCTAAATCCTCTTTAATATTAATATTCGGCTTACAACTAAGGAAGAAAACTGTTTGAATCTCTTTGAGATATGTACTTCTATGGACTATGCCACCAAAGAGGACAAAGCTATTTGCTACAGTACGTTACTCCATGCCTCCACAAAGCTTTCAAACCAGCACAGTTCACAAACACAAAAAAACACACAGTAACGTTTTTAAAATGTTTCAAGAAATGAACAAGGAATTTTATGGCGGTCATTTTTAGGAAATATTGCCTTTCCATTTTTGTGAGAGAAAAACTGTATATTGCCAAATAGGTTAGGGAGTTAATTAAGAAGGGAGTTAAGTAACAATTAAGTACATAATGTACTGAACCACAACTAGAGTATTATTTTGTATTTTATTTAATGTTACACCAAGTACACATACAACAGGAAATAAACACAAGGTCCAAATATCTTTTTCTATTGTGGTCCTCATTTAAAGGCAAGGGCATCAAGGCAAATATATATATATATGTCAGAACTTTTTCCACCTTTAATGTGACCTATAACGTGAACAATTCAATTGAAAAACAAACTAAAATCTTTGAGAGGGAAAAATAAAAAATAAAAAACTCACAATAACCTGGTTGCATAAGTGTGCACACCCTTGAACTAATACTTTGTTGAAGCACCTTTTGATTTTATTACAGCACTCAGTCATTTTGGGTAGGAGTCTATTAGCATAGCACATCTTGACGTGGCAATATTTGCCCACTCTTCTTTCCAAAAGTGCTCCAAATCTGTCAGATTGCGAGGACATCTCCTGTGCACAGCCCTCTTCAGATCACCCTCCAGATGTTCAATTGGATTCAGGTCTGGGCTCTGGCTGGGCCATTCCAAAAGGTTAATCTTCTTCTGGTGAAGCCATGCTTTTGTGGCTTTGGATGTGTGCTTTGGGTCGTTGTCATGCTGAAAGATGAACTTCCTCTTCATCTTCAGCTTTCTAATGGACGCCTGAAGGTTTTGTGCCAAAATTGCCTGGTATTTGGAACCGTTCATAATTCCCTCCACCCTGACTAAGGCCCCGGTTCCAGCTGAAGAAAAACAGCCCTAAAGCATGATGATGCCATGTCCATGCTTCACTGTGGGTATGGTGTTCTTTGGGTGATGTGCAGTGTTGTTTTTGCGCCAAACATACCTTTTGGAATTATGGCCAAAAAGTTCAACCTTGGTTTCATCAGACCATAACACATTTTCCCACGTGCTTTTGGGGGACTTGATGTTTGTTTTTGTAAGAAAAGGCTTCCATCTTGCCACCCTACCCCATAGCCCATTCAAATGAAGAATACGGGAGATTGCCAGAAATTCCTGCAGTTCCTTTGATGTTGCTGTAGGCCTCATGGAAGCCTCCCTGACCAGTTTTCTTCTCGTCTTTTCATCAATTTTGGAGGGATGTCCAGTTCTTGGTAATGTCTCTGTTGTGCCATATTTTCTCCACTTGATGATGACTGTCTTCACTGTGTTCCATGGTATATCTAATGCTTTGGAAATTCTTTTGTACCCTTCTCCTGACTGATATCTTTCAACAATGAGATCCCTCATGAAGCTCTCTGCGGACCATGGCTTTTGCTCTGAGATGCAACTGAGAAAATGTCTGGAAAATCCTACTAGAATAGCTGAACTTTATTTGTGATTAATCAGAGTCACTTTAAATGATGGCAGGTGTGTAATGACTTCTATTTAACATGAGTTTGAATGTGATTGGTTAATTCTGAACACAGCCACAACCCCAGTTATAAGAGGGTGTGCACACTTATGCAACCAGGTTATTGTAAGGTTTTTATTTTTCATCTTTCCCTCTCGAAGATTTCAGTTTGTTTTTCAATTGAATTTTTCACATTATAGGTCACATTAAAAGTGAAAACATTTCTGACATGATTTATCTTTGTCATATTCTTTTACATCACAAAAAACTGGCATTTTAACAGGGGTGTGTAGACTTTTTATATCCACTGCATATGCATATATTTAAACATACACCCGCACAAAACCTGTGCTGTCTCCTCTTTAAAATGTGTGTGTGTGTCTTCCATCCCCGTCCGCCTGTCTCCTTGTTGTTTTTACATACACTCCCAATTCCATGGCCGCAGCCATTCTAACCGTGTTTGAATGGCTTATCATGTTTTCTCAACCCACACAGCCCATGTGGAGTACCTGCTTTCTGGCAGTGTTTGTAGCTGTCGATCTGCTGTCAACAAGGCAAAGTTCATCTTGGACTATGCTGCCCTTCAGGTTCTTGACTTTCTGGCCCTAACAGAGACACGGATTACTCAAGAAAATACTGCAACTCTATGGCAGCTCTCTTCATCAGTCCAAGAATATCTGGTCGACATGGTAGATGCACAGGTCTACTCATTTCTTCAAAATGGAGATTCTTTGCTTCCCTCTTGCTCTCCTATTTCCTCTTTTGAATTCCATGCTGTCAGTATGAGCTTATCATTCAATCTTAACATCGTTGTTATCAACCACTTCTTACAAAACAGACAATACACTTGATCTAACATTCTCTAGATGCTGTCTGTTGACTAATCTTACCACTACCCCACTCCAGTCATCTGACCATTACTTTGTCTAATTTTCTCCTTTCTCTCTCCTCTACCCCTACACTCTTAGCCCCCACCAATATCTCACACAAACACAACACTCATTCTCTCTCTGCAAATGCTCTCTGTTCCTCCATCCTGTCATCTCTCTCAACTCTTAAGTCCTCTGTTCTGTCTCCTGAGTCTGGATTCAGCTTGGTCCTCTCCTCCTCTGTGGATAAATGACTCAATGTGAGCTCACAGAACTTGGCTTCAATCAGCTGAGCAAATGTGGAGGAAACAAAAAACTTCAGAATGACCTTGCATCTTTCCAATAACTCCTTGCTACCTTCTCTTCCTACCTATCTACTGCTAAAGCCACCTTGTATCAACTGAAATTCCAAACTTCCTCCTCTAACACCAGTAAACTGTTTTCCATCTTCACTCTCTGCTGATGACTTTGTGAACCACACTCAAAAGAAGAGTGATGATATCCATACCTCATTCACTCTGACTTGTGGGCCCAGTCAGCCTGGATGCACACAAGTCAATATTGGCCTTGCATTTACTACTTTTTTCCAGCTCTTACCAGACGATATCCTCCAGCTTGTGATGGAAGATATCCCTTCTCCACACCATCTCTGGAGACCATCTCCCATTCCTTACCTCCCTCATTAACTCATTCCTGAGCACTGGTTTTGTCCCAGTAGACTTCAAGACAGCCGTAGTTGCTCCCCTTTCATAGAAACCAACACATCTGATGTCAAAAACTACAGGCTAGTATCATGTTTGTATTTACTTTCTAAGACACTCGAACATGTTTTCTCCAACCAACTGTCTTGTAACCACTCTCAGAACAATATTCTCGCATTGATCAAACTTACAACTGATGTGCCCCAAGGCTTGGTTATAGGCCCTCTTCTGACTTCTCTGTACAGCAAGACCCCTGTCCATGTCATATCCTCTGTGGTACAACGGGTGTGTTATGGGAAGTGTCAGCCCTTTTAAGACATTAGAAAGGGGAAGGACAGGCATTTTATTTAAAAAAAAGAGAAGGCAGATGCCCAGTTAGCTTGTTTGGGGAAGGGCTGCTTGGCTTCCGTCCAGGCAGAAAAGTATCAGTTGAACTGTAAGTTGTAGCCTACGCAATCTAGCAGTAGCACCTAAAACATGGTGCGACTAGTGCAAACGTCCTGGAATCAGGCAACATATTGACATGACCAAATTCAATCATGCTGGTGTGATTTTGGACTGATTATTAAAAAAAACACTATACAGAGTACAAATATCCAGTTACCCATTTCACATCTTGGAAGAAATGACCACATTTTAGTAAAACATAGTACCATAATGGCTGATCCACCAGATTCTGCTGAACTTAAAAAAAAGGGTGTTGCTAGCACAAACACAACAGGAATCAGGTTACACATGGCATAATGGCTACGATGGGTTAAACAGGTAAGGTTATCCTATCTCAAGCTAGAGGGACACAACACAAGTTTGTCTCACATGTTTAGGCTATCCCAATACAGTTCCAACAGAACGTTTCCTAGGTGGGCGGTCACGTGTTGTTAAACAGAGGATCGGGGGTTTGCAACCAGTGTGGAACCTTGCAAACTGTCGAGGTAAGAGTTAAGTTTGGCTAGCTGTGGAACACTGTAGCTAACATTCCACTTTTGTACTGCAGGGGTAAGTTAAAAAAGACTGGTCCTCAGACGACACTGTACTCCACACTGTAGGCGCCTTCCACAGTAACCTGTCTCAAAACATGCCATTGCTAATAATTTGGAATATTCACTGACAGATCTCCTGGTCCCACACCGAGCGCAAACCCACAATCATCTGCTTAGCAACACCCGTGACCGCCCACTTATGCAACGTTTCTAAGGTTTGAGGTACACTATATTGCACACCCCCCTCAGCTGCTTGATGGCCGATGGGACGAGGGGCATCGGGTACCTTTACTTGATAGTGATGTTGTTCACCCCTCAGTAGTCAATGCAGGGCCGAAGCCCCCTGTGCTTCTTCTTGATAAAGAAGAAGCTCGCTGAAGCAGGGGAGGTGGATTGGCGGATGTGCCCCTACTCCAGCGTTTCCCTGATGTAGGTCTCCATGGCCTCATTTTTGGCCACCGAGATAAAGCCGGCTTCAGGGGGGCGCGGCTTCTGGTATGAGGCCAATGATGCAGTCCCAGGAACTGTGAGGAGGGAGATACCAGGCTTTCTCGCTGGAATACACCCCGCTTAAGTCCCCGTAATCCGGCGGGATGTTGGCTGGGAGGGTGCCTTCTGGGCTGTCCACTGACGTAGCTTCACACGTGATGGTCAAGCAGGTCTTCCAACCCTCCGGGGACCATCCCAGGATCTTCCAGTTGCTCCAGGCAATGTTGGGGTTTTGTTTCTGGAGCCCAGGATGATGGGAAGACCCAGGATGATGGGGTGTATGGCCGATGTCATCACCATTAATTCCAGTCTCTCTGGATGGCAGCCCTTGACGGTGAGAGTGAGTAACATGGGTAATGGAACCGGACCTCACGGGACAGCCATCTAAAGCCTGAATGGGCATTGAGGAACTCAAACAGTGCAACGACAGCCTGTGAGCTGATACCAGAGAATGGTCAATGACCGCAGCTCCAGAGTCAATCATGGCTGTGGATGTATGAGAGGGAAATCCACCAGACAACACCACTGAGCAAAAGAAAGCACTTGCTATATTCTGCAAACGCAAGGCACCTACTGTGCCAGCCTGCACTGCCTGGCTACTTACCCCCTTCCCGCTCTGTGTCTGGGCCAAGGCACACCGCTTCTGGAAGTGCCCCATCTCACCGCAGAACAGGCACAGACCCCGTTGACTCCGTCGTTCTCTCTCCTCTGCGGTGAGCCTCGTAATTCCCAGTTCTATGGGCTCAGTTTCCTCAGGGCCCCACCCAAGAGGAAGAGGGATGGGTGCGGCGTGTCAAACGGTCACAATCCCGGAGCAGCCCGTTGATGGCATTTGCCCGGGCGATGTAGACATCCAGCGGCATGGAATCGCTGATGCACGCCAGCTCCATCTGGACCTCAGTTTGCAGTCCCCTGTGAAAAGCGGTGCGTAGAGCCGGCTCATTCAAGCCATTGAACACCGCCACCGCCCGGAACGACAGAACGTAGTCCGAGGCAGTGCTCGTTCCCTGCCTAAGACTCATAAGCCACTCGCCGCATCCCATCCCTCTGCGAGATTGTCAAACACGGCTCGGAACTGAGCGATGAAACCAGGAAAAGACCTCAATTCCCCAGACCCACT
>JACXGI010002292.1:48954-76143 GCA_016801175.1 Esox masquinongy | reverse complement strand
AGATGCGATACGCCAGACCCAACAATGCAGAAGAGCTGAAGGCCACTATCAGAGCAACCTGGGCTCTCATAATACCTGAGCAGTGCCACAGACTGATCGACTCCATGCCACGCCGCATTGCTGCAGTAATTCAGGCAAAAGGAACCCCAACTAAGTACTGAGTGCTGTACATACTCATGTTCATAATTTTCAGTTGGCCTACACTTCTAAAAATCCTTTTTTTGTATTGGTCTTAAGTAATATTCTAATTTTCTGAGATACTCAATTTGGGATTTTCATTAGTTGTCAGTTTTAATCATCACAATTAAATGAAATAAACATTTGAAATATATCAGTCTGTGTGTAATGAATGAATATAATATCCAAATTTCACTTTTTGAATGGAATTACTGAAATAAATCAACTTTTTGATGATATTCTAATTATATGACCAGCACCTGTATACTGTTCAGCCATATCATTATGACCACTGACAGACAGATAAAGTAAATAACACTGACAGATAAAGTAAATAACAATCTCGGTATCATGGCACCTGTCAGTGGGTGGGATATATTTGACAGCAAGTGAACATTCTGTCCTCTAAGTTGTTTTAGAAGCAGGAAAAATGGGCAAGCGTAAGAATTTGAGCGACTTTGACAAGGGCCAAATTGTGATGGCTAGACGACTGGGTCAGAGCATCTCCAAAACTGCAGCCCTTGTGGGGTGTTCCCGGTCTGCAGTGGTCAATACCTATCAAAAGTGGTCCAAGGAAGGAAAAGCAATGAACCGGTGACAGGGTCATGGGCGGCCGAGGCTCATTGATGCACGTGGGGAGCGAAGGTTGGCCCGTGTGGTCCGATCCAACAGACGAGCTACTGTAGCTCAAATTGCTGAAAAAGTTAATGCTGGTACTGATAGAAACGTGTCAGAACACGTTGCGTATGAGGCTGCATAGCCGCAGACCAGTCAGGGTGCCCATGCTGATCCATCCACCTCCGAAAGCGCCAACAATGGGCACATGAGCATCAGAACTGGACCACGGAGCAATGGAAGAAGGTGGCCTGGTCTGATGAATCACGTTTCCTTTTACATCATGTGGATGGCCGGGTGCGTGTGCATCGCTTACCTGGAGAACACATGGCACCAGGATGCACTATGGGAAGGAGGCAAGCCGGTAGAGGCAGTGTGATGCTTTGGGCAATGTTCTTCTGGGAAATCTTGAGTCCTGCCATTCATGTGGATGTTACTTTGACACGTACCACCTACCTAAGCATTGTTGCAGACCATGTGCACCCTTTCATGGCAACAGTATTGGCCTCTTTCAGCAGGATAATGCGCCCTGTCACAAAGCAAAAATGGTTCAGGAATGGTTTGAGGAACACAACTACGAGTTCACGTTGTTGACTTGACCTCCAAATTCCCCAGATCTCCATCCAATCGAGCATCTTTGGGATGTGCTGGACAAACAAGTCTGATCCATGGTGGCCCCACCTCGCAGCTTACAGGACTTAAAGGATCTGCTGCTAAAGTCTTGGTGCCAGATACCACAGCACACCTTCAGAGGCCTAATGGAGTCCATGCCTCAATAGGTCAGGGCTATTTTGGCGGCAAAATGGGGACCTACACAATATTAGGCAGGTGGTCATAATGTTATGGCTGATCAGTGTATATTGTACTTATTATTGTTCATGAATTAATTGATTCCCACAATTTTGTGAAATGAAAAGCTTTATTTGACAGGAAAGTGGGAAAAGACAGAGAGTGAAGTATTTGCTGAAAGAGCAGTGGGATTGATTCACAGTGACGCTGCAGCAGTACATGTGCACTGGAAGTATTGTCTTAAACTGCTTGACCACGCTAGGCCACAATATAATTTGTTTTATGAGATTGGAGAACACACTGGAACGGATCTTAGACCATTCCTCCATACATAATCTTTCCAGCTGATTGAGATCATTTGGTCTGTGCACTCTTCAATTCAAACCACAGGTTTACAATGGGTTCAAGTCTGAATAGCTGAGACAGCTTTTGGCATAGGTTGATTTTGTGATATTTTTCATTTTAATCAGGCCCAGCAATTTTGTGGTTGATTTACCATTTCTGTGTGGATTTACAGTGCAGTCCATGAGTATTTAGACAGTGACAGTGTTCTGGCTTTGTACTCCAGCACATTGGATATTAAATGAAACAATGACTAAGAGGTTAGGGTAGATTGTCAGCTTTAGTTTGAGGTTACCTATAGCCATGAACCATAAACCATGTAGGAATTATTGTGGTTTTCATACATAGTCCCCTTGTTTGGGGGGACCGAAAGGTTTTGGGCCAAAATATCCTGTGCTAAGTTTATTATGCCATTGACCTGATCTAGGGCTCCAGGAAGCCAAATAGCCAAAATAGCCCCATGCCATCTAAAATCCATCTTATGTCATGGAGCTATTTAGCTTCCACTGGATCCCTTGGTAAAGGTCAATGGCATTATGGGTTAGGGTTACTTTACCCATTATCGGGATGATTTGGCCAAAAATGTGGTTGCTTTTCCCAATCATCTTTACAAGACTGTAAAGCAAGCAAATAAAACTCAAGACTTCTACTTGGTCAGTATTGCTTCATACATAACTACCGCTGGGAGATACTGTAGCTGAGTTGACAACCAAGTCACTATAGACCTTAGGGATGATTAAGAATGTAGTTTGAAATTGGCTGTGTATTTTTTTTTTTTTAATTCTGAGAACAAGTATCATGTAAAAGAATGTTGCCAAAAGTCACCAAAGTAAATGACATGCATAAAGGAAAGAATGCTAATGGTTTTGAAAGATATGTTAAACAGTCCAGAAATGCACAACTGAAATGTTGTGGCTCTTTTTTTGTTTTCCAGACCTAAACTATGTCCGAAAAGATCCAGCTCCTGCTCATCCAACAACTCTGAGGTAAACGTGTTTGTCTGTCTGTCCATCCAGACATTCCTCTGTAAGCTAGCTTCTAACTGGGATCAGGGAACATTTCCTTCATATCCTCTAGACTACAGCTACTGGAGAAAATACAAATACCCTCCACTGGCCTGGCACTGTTGATGGCCAACTTCCCCCACACAGAGCAGGCGGCCTCCGAGATAGAAAGGTTCACTGAGGGTCAGACGACTGACTTACTAACTCGCCCATAAAGCATGAGCTTGACGAATTACAGTACACTTCCCTGTTTTCCTGTCATGAGATGAATTTGTCATTGATGTGTCAGTCTATTTTCAATTTAACCTTAGTGTGTTAAAAAGAAATGAAAGAAGCAAATGGTCCAACACGAGTTCTGGCAGCTCAGAGTAGCTCACTGCTGCATAGCCTATTTTATGAATTGACCAGAACATCTTCAGTTACTATGTTTGTCTTCATGATGTTGTGCACCCCTATTCCCTTGGTGTGTGCACGTGCGTGCGTGTGTGCGGTAGCCAGCTGTATGTAAGACAGTCAGACTAAATGCTGCTGACTGTGCCGTAGGTGCAGGAGGGAGTTCAGAACTCTGGCGCTGATGTCAGTGAGCTGCAGCTGGTGTCTCCAGATCAGCCTGGCCAGGAGGTCCCTGCCCCCGCAGAGAACCACAACCACTCCCTCAGCGTCACACACACAGGTCGGTACGCAAACCCCTGCTCGTGCTCCGGCAGCTCCACCAGTCCCCCCCCCCCACCTTTTTTGACCAGGATCGAATTGGTACTGTTGAGGTTTTTGGTCTGGTTCCAACCTCGATGACAATGACTTTATCTGCCCCGTAACCCAATTTAGCCACATGTTCAGCGTAATTGGTTCACTGCTGTTGCATTCCACTTTAAGAACTGGGAAACGATCCACTTGGTCTCAGGGCAGGAATACTCCGATCTCCAATCCACGCACAATAATGGAGATGGCTGGATTCTACCACAAAAATGGCAGACATATTTCTCATGAACACCTAAATTATGGAAAATGTGGACTTATAATAAGGTGCATCGGAGAACCAATGTGTATTAGAATTCATCGGAACAGCTGAAAACATGTGAAATGGTGAAGGTATGTCTATGAACATCGTCTATGCATTAATGTATTACTTGTTTTGTAAAGGTGGACGGGAGTGTGTGGGAATATGCAAGGCCAGCTTGTAGTGGGTTTAGCTGAGTGAATGGGAGGTGGGAGGTGCAGCATTAAAAATCTCAATGGAAAATGGCTTTAGCCTCGGAGTAACACCGGCTTTATCCCCGAACAATTCGAAGACCATTCTAGCTGAGCCAGCGGAGAGATTTACAGGTTGTGGCATTTAACCTATATAACAGCGGGAGAGCATTGGAACACCATGTTTCTCCTCCTCTTGCTGAGTTAACCGTGTCACTAGGCGTTAACCCAAGTATGAGTGGACAAGCACATACAGTACTGGAGACTGAGCAGAGATGTACAGTATGCCAGTGTTTCCCAATCCTGGTCCTGGCACTGCAAAGGGGTGTACAGTTTGGTTTTTGCTCCAACACACACACACTAGATTCAACTTCTCAGTAAGCCTTTAGTTCGACTAAAATGTTTGAGTGGTAAATTTTAGGCCATTAGGTAAAAACCAAACTTGACCGGCCAACTCTGCACTGTGCTATAGAGACCAATCTGTAACATTCCACTTTTTAGACTGGTCGTGTTTATTTGTTTAGACCTGATGAAGGTCCAGCTAAGATGGAAACGTTGTGTCAATAACGCAGTGAATTGGGAGAAGTAACTTATGTGCCAGCCTTATCCTTATTTCCAAGTTATAGGTACACCCCAGTGAACGATTAAGAAGATAAAGAATCATATGTCTTGTAACGGGGAAATAAGGATTTTACTGGGAAATAAATGTATTTTATGACATTTGGGAATTTATATTTTTATTAACAAAACAAAACAACTGGACAGAAGGGTGGACACCCTTCCCAAAATTAATGGGTGGCAGATAGCCTAGTGGATAGGGTTCAGCGCCAGTAACCAAATAGTTGCTGGTTTGAATCCTAGAGCCGACACGGTGAAATATCTGTTTTGTGCTCATAAGCAAGAAGAATAACCCTAATTGCCATGCAGGTTGCTCTGGACCGTCTAGTAAGGCAAAATGACATTGTTAGGATACAATGTGTAGACTGTTTAATTGTAGGCTGTCACCATATAAAAAAATACAATAAAACAATGTATATTTCCCAGGTTCCCCAGTTGGAGTTGGTGATCTGTCCCAGAATGCTGAAGTGGACCTCTCGTCCAATGGTCTCACGGAACTGGACTTGGGGACAGATGAGGTGTTTATCATTTCTTCAGTGTCCAGTCCAAGCAGCCGACTGCTGTTCCCTGACCATGCGGTAAGGAGAAGGGCTGGGCAGATAACCTAGAACCCAGGCTAGGACCCTTGATGGTTCTCTCCTCCGGGGTTGGGTGATCCCCAGCCAGCCTGCCAAGTATTTTCAGTACAGGTGACAGGGGGCTTTGATTGCTTTGAATCAGCTGGTAACAGCTATGAAACCAAGCGCCTGGTGGTCGAGGTGTCAGTATACAACACAGTGACAGGGGATTTGGGCTTGGAGAGGGTTTGACCCAGCATTTTTGCTTGTGCGCTTTTGTGCTCTATTGAAGTAAGAGTTGGCATAAGGCAGGCCTGGCAGCTTTCAGGGAGCTGGCGGGCGTTGTTGCAGCCTAGCCTAATGGATGCATTCTGTGGAGCCAGTTTCCCAGCTTCAGTTGTGTGTTTGTGTGTGTGTGTGTATATATTGCTGCGGTGTGTGGTCTGTGTGTGTTTGTGTGTGTGCGTACGATGTGGTGTGTGGTCTGTCTGTGCATGCGCATTTGCCTGTTTGTGCAGAGTGTGTGTGTAAATGTCTGTACAGACTGTGTGTGTAAATGTCTGTACAGACTGTGTGTGTAAATGTTTGTGCAGAATGTGTGTGTAAATGTTTGTGCAGAATGTGTGTGTAAATGTTTGTGCAGACTGTGTGTGTAAATGTTTGTGCAGAATGTGTGTGTAAATGTTTGTGAAGAATGATGGGAAAGAGGAAAATAAAACCGTCAGTTAAAGACATTGATATACCAACCTAAAGAATTGTTCTACTATGATATCCTGTAGTTTGTAATGTGTTGATGTAAAGAGGTGATGAAGTTTAACACCTGGGTGGCTTTAGCCTACACCTTTTGTGTCCAAACTACAACAAGTTGCTATTGTGTCGGGGGCTTTTGTTGCGAGCAGGGCACATCATTTAAAACCTTCCTAATTCTTGTCTAGACTAAGTGAGCTGTTAGTGATTCTGTGCAAGGATTATCTGGCTCTTTCTGAGAGGGGTAACCCTCTAAACCTTCCCCTGACCCTCATTAACTAGCTAACCAGTGAGGGAGGATACGTGACATATTTGCCCTTCGGCTCTCACCTGCCATTTACATCAGTGAGACACCTACCGCATAAACCTGGACCCACATTGACAAAGACTCCGGGACAATTTCCCCAATACAGTAAGCCTAGTCCTGGAGATGAAGATTCAATGGTTGCTTGTTGCCCATTTAGGTAAACAGTAATTGGAGGTGCAGTTCAGTGCTTTAATATAACCTCTGATACAAGAAAGCTATTTTTGTGAGTGTCTGCCTTTGCCAAGGTTTCATTCACACTCTGATCCGCTGGCGGAGGAAGCTGAGGGCTCAAGTCAGTCATGCTTTGTATTTATGCTGTGGCTCTTTTTCTTGTGTTCAAACACAATTAATACAATAATCCCAGTTGGATGCTTCCAGTTTTCAGAAGATGACGCATGTGCAAGCCGTGGCTGCAGTTTGGAGACATTACAGCAGGTTCACTGGAATCCAGTGGTCATCCTCTGATGCCTTCGGTTTCCAGAATAAGACGTGTGTTTGTGTGCGTGGGGGAGTAAGTTTTCTTCTTTTTTTTTTCTAACTCAAGGACAGAGCATATTTGTTGTCTCTCTCAGCAGCGGGAGAGGTTTCTGAGGCATAGTGACACCAGCGCTGGCACGGTGAGTGGCTGGCCGTCTCCAGACCCAGCTGCCTCCCCCACAGGGACCCGCGCTGCCCAGGACGGCATTGCCAGCTGTGCCCGACCCCGGGCTTGGAGCGTCCGAACCTTCCAGGACTTCCTCCCTCCACTGCCCCAGTTACATAAGAAGTGGTGCAGTTGGAACTCAACCAGCCCTTTCACTAAGCTTGTGGACAGCGTCAGTAGCTCTTAAGTTATTGGTCATTTCCATTTTGGTTATTTAGTAGTCCTGCCCATTGTGGCTCAGAATCATTTAATCATTTTGTTTTTCCATGACTGCGACATGATATTTAGTAATTTTGATGACTCCGATTGAATGTTTTTATTGTGTTAATGACTCATAACAATGCATAATGAAATGACAACAGGTGTCAGATTACAACGAAGAGTCATATATGCTCACTGGATGTGATTCCCCTCAGGCCCCGTCTGGTTTGGTGTCAGACTGCCGTGGGGAAGACAGCAGAAAGGTGTTCTCTGACCCTCAGCTGGAGGTCCAGAACAACAGTATTGCCTCCGACTCCTCCATGAGTAATGCCTCGTATCCCCTCACTCAGCCTGCTCAGCGCCAGCGCCGGCTTAACTCTACGAGCAATCTGCGGCGCTCCCGCTTCACTGGGCCCTGTTTCGGCCTGCTCTCTGGGTCCAGCCCCTCAGACAGCACTAAGGCCACTGGGGGACCCCACCTGCAGGCCTCCCCACCTGAGCCCAGTAACACCCCCTCTGGGCAGAGTGGAATTTCCTGTGATTTCCCAGCTGAGAGTGACCACGTCAGTGTCCCAGTGTTTGGCATATGTGAGGAGGAGGACCGGCAGCCCCTGGTTCTGGCTGAGCACCTGGGCCAATGCTCCATGGTGAATGGACTGAGCCAGGGGCCATTCGATGGGAAGGGGCCTGTCAGTGGAGGCTACAACCCTGGTCCCCAGAGCGCAGCCAATGGCCCCCTCCAAAGAGGGAGGTCCGAGTGGAGGCCATGGGGGAGTCAGGCCTCGGGAGGTGCCAGTCCTCACCCTCTCCCCTCTGACAAACTAACAGCTACCAACACCACCGAGTTGAAGAGCGCCTTCGTGCACAGCACAGCCAATCAGATCCAGATGCCTTCCCTCAGCCAATCGGTGCCATGCAGTGTGACGGGCAAGGAGATGTAACCAGTTACAGTCCATCATTCAGCCCATGTGACAGAGTGGACAGACAGCACAGACTTCTGGGTTGGCCCAGCAAAGCAATAATGAACTCTTTAGTGCCACATTTGTCAAATGGAAACCTTACCTTTTTGATTACTAAAATCAAGTTTCAGATGACATTTCTACATTCTTAAAGTTGATTTTTTTTTTTCATACATCCCATATTTTTTAAGGTTAAAACGTCTTCATTGTCTGCTGTCTATTACACAAAGGCATTTAACATTGGTATAAATTGTAAACGAAAATGAAACTGGTGGAATATCAATGTTAAAACAATCCTTGTTAGTTTTTTTTCAAGAACATTAAATTTCACAAGTTTTTGTAGCACTTTTGTACTAGTTACTCAATTTGATTCTTGCCATCAAATTGAAAATCTTAAAACATAAAGCACTTTCAGCGGAATAACTCACACATGCTTGTGGATTTTGCCAATTTGTGCTTCTGAGAACCATGGGCCTTGAAGCTATGAATAATAATCCCACCACAGAGATCCATGGTTCTTTCTGTTTGGTCCTCCAGTGTTAAACAGATTTAGATCAAAGTATATTAACATCAATGCTGCAACACTATGTATAAAAATGTACTCCTAAGGCTGATACTGGATTATAAAAGGGAAATGATTATTGTAATAACAAAAGTAACACATGCAATAACATTCAATAGAATAGGCCTGTCAAAGATACATGTAGAAGTTGTAACAGAAAATAAATAGGCTTGGTGGGAATTTATGTGCAAAGAAAGTTTTAATAAAGGTTATCTATGTAAATTGTTGCTTCTGTTCTGGATAATTTTATGTCAACAAAAAGTATTCAGCAGCAATTCATGCGTCTTAAACTGAGGGAGAAAATAATTCAACAACTTTATTAGTGCAGAACAGACATTAAATCCATATACCTAACTAGGGCTGTGTTTACACATGCAGACCAATTCTGATTCCATTGATTTGTATCATTATCTTTCTCAGCTAATCTCAATGGTCAAAAGATCAATGTGGAACAAAAACCTGAATTCACCATCTGTGCAAACACAGCCAATGACAGTTGTAGCATCTCTAATAGCGAGTAGGGGGCATCTAACCAGGAGACACTAGTCCTCAAATCAAAGTCCTGCTTGTTTTCATTTGTATCCGATTAACAGAACAGGCAGGGATAACTTGAGTTGTTCCCCATTAGATCCTGCAATAAACTTAACAATGGGCTTCATTCAATCCATATCATGAAAGTTCAGTGACAGCATGATCAACATGTAATGCCAATTTTTCAACATTCACAGTGAACATCACAATTGTCAGCTAAATCTAAAATAACCCATTATCACAATGTTATGCTGAACTTCCACAATGCAAACTGAATGGAGTCCCACATGCTGGACTACTGGCCCATTTCCACTTCTTAGAATTCACAGAACACGAAGTACAGACTGAATTGGTCAAACGTCTCAGGGGCTTTCATGAGGTAGAACTAAACTTTACCAGCCCGGCCTTTTATGAACCGGTCATACTGCCGGTATCGTGTGGCCTGGTCTAGACTCACTAAGCGTGTAAATATTTTCCCTAGAATACGGCATTTCCCTCAGAAAAAGCACACACCAAATCCTCCTTAACACCCACTCCGGATCAGCGGCTTGCACGGTTGTTGGCTTAGGGTGCCCCAATCCTCCTGTTCCAAATAATTAAGGTTGAGCTCTGCTCTGTGGAGGGATCGGCTGGCTGGGGACGGCTGTGCTGAGCTGGAGCCTGAGCTGGAGCCTGAGCCTCTCAGGAATGCCACAGTGTGAACCCACAACAGGGAAACCACGACTTAAGACCACAAAATGAAGACATGAGCTCAGGCCTCGGGCAGAAAGCGTGCCCATTATGTGCCCCTGTTTTATACCCAGTGGAAAAACTCTGGGTCCAGATCATGCCACTAAACTGTCACAATGCGATTTGCACACGCTGTTCCTAAATGGATGTTGTAATAAAGGATAAAGAACAGTGTTGCAGCCTACACCCTTCCTCCAGTACTTATTACAGTTTCACTACGAGTCAGAATTCTAACCAATTCACAAAAAGGACCAGGAAACTGTGATTGACATTTAATGGCCATTTCTGCTTGAGCCAATACCCAGAGCCTTTACAGCTAATTTCCTCTACATACATCTTAAATGCCTTGAAGTATTGCTTTTCACAGCTAGTTCATTGGTCTGAATCCCTACCCACAGTAATTGTAATTTTGTGTATTATCAAAACAACGGTTTGACAGTGATCGCAGGTTATAGGAATTGCGGATCTTAAAGGCAATTCTCAGTTCATCTGACAATACAGTGTTAACTGTCCATAGGATCGCCACCAACATGGAAACAATGTGTTTAACAGCAGCAATTCCTAGAAACCTTAATTAACTTAGCCTTAACATTGAATCCTACCCTAAGGGCTCAATTCAATCAAACCCATAACTGCAGTATTTACACAGTTGCTATTCTTCCAGTGGTCAAATAAAATGGGACTAGTCTTGGATACTGTATACAAATCTCCCCTCACAGGTTTGTTTTCCCTTTTTCAAAAGTAGAGTACGTGGGCTGAGATTTAGAGACACTGTCAGCACTGCTATGGAGGGTTTGAATGAATTCCAGCTTTAGTATTCAAATTAGTGGTTTATCCATTCAATATGCCCAGGCTGAATTAGAAGCAACTAACCCCAAAGCTAGTCTTCCTTGTAAACACGTAAAATTTAATTCTACATTCTAATGTTTCATTCTACATTTGTCTTCAATTAATGTTGTAATTTAATTTCACCATTTCAAGTCATATTTACAGTCAGATGATTTAAAACTCAACTATATATTCTAAATCTATATTCAAAACATGTACATAGGTAAACAATGTATTAAAGATTAATGTGAATAACCTCTTCATTGAATTTCTTTCTATTCTTCTTTACTTCAATTGAAAAGAATAGAATTTCTTGCATAGTCCCCCCCAAAAAACATATTCTGTAGTCTACTTGACTACTAACAAGTTATTTTCAACTTTTCAAAGTAAGGCCCCATTTTAAAAATAGTAAGTCAGGTAAATTTAGCCAAACTAAAAAAGCTAACTTAAGTCTACAGCAACTGGACCGACTGATTTTATGATTTCTCAGTGATTTACCAAGACAATGGTACAAATCTCAAATGCTAATAATATTAATATTGTACACAATATTAAAATCATCTCGTTGACAGTAGTCTTACAAGACAACAAAACATTAACAAAGTGACATATTTATCTATCAGTGAGGTTGGATTTCTAACAACTAATTGTCTCAATGTGATTCTGAGGTATCTAGACCTCTGACCTCCAGTGTTTAGACCACCCACTGTACACCAAGAAGCCCATCACACCTTAGACCTCTGACCTCCAGTGTTTGGGCCACCCAGTCATTCTACACCAAGAAGCCCATCACACCTTAGCCACTTTCTAAGAACATTTTCCAATTTAAGAAGTGGCACCAATCTTTTTATTTTAATTTGGCGAGGGAACTTTCACTGCCAGATAAGAATGTCTAAAATGACCAAAAACAGCAATTTGTCATATCCTCAAGGTCAAATTTGATTTAACTGATTAGTTCAGCCAACATATGTTTTGCAAAAGAAATAAAAATGCAATAAAACAGAGAACACAAAACAAATAGATCTCTAATAAATATCCTATATCTAAAATGCTCTAAAGTTATACTTCTCTATGGCAACATAAATACATTGAAAAACATGTTGTCATTGTAAGAACTAGAATACAGAGCCAAAACACACAAAATATATTATCAGGGATACCATATTGGCACATATGAATTCCTGGTGCTTCTACAAAATGGCCTAAAAAATATGGTGGAGTAATACTTAAGTAGTATGATAGAACTAGATTGCCTAAGCTGTTGGCATAATCAATATGTTCAGGCAACACCACCAACCCAATAGAATGTTAGAAGGACCAGGAAAGTTGTCCCCAATACAGCCCTTCAGTCTAGCAAACCATTGTGCATTCTGAAGAACAAAAAAACAGCACAGTTACTACTAGTCTAGATCTGAGATCGTCTCTAATGCACTAACATGCATCTGCTTTTTACTTGATTATCCCAAGCAATTGGATAGAAGTGATACAACTAATTTTCACCACATAATCCTTATTCCCACCTGAAGGACTGAAATTCTATACAATCTACTATCACATGGAGTTTTGCTAGATCCTACTATGCTCATCATTGACATGTTTCTTTTGCTCTGGTTGGGAAATCCACGCCAAACTACAAAACCAACACAGCATCCATCTCCTCCCTACAAAACTATGTGCCTCCTTACCAATCAATACAGACAGGGTGGTCTTTCCAGTTAGCAGTCTTATTAAATGTGAAAGTGGCCAATTCAAAATGGTGCCTCAATCTTTTTTCCATATGAACTACAAGAAACATGTCTGTATATGCATAGAAGTCTTTTGCCAACATAGCTGTGCTTATTTTATTTGGGAAAAGGCTATACAGACAAAATATGACTACTATTTTGATGTTTAGAACATAGCAAGCTGTTGTACTTTCACAGAAAAGTGGGAAGCTCTAGATTCTAATTCAAATACATAATTCTCCAAGATAACTAAACAGTGGTTCTCAATTCAAGGTCTCAGAATCCAAAGTGCTGCTGGTTTTCATTCTAGCCCTCTAATCAGGCACTGATAACATACAACAGTAGAATAGAAAACCAGCAGTGTTTCAGTCCCTTAGGCTTAAAGTAGAGAACCATCGACTGTAAAGGTCTACATCACAAGTTTAAGAGAAAGAAAAACAACGAGATTATAATTTACTCTTTTTGTGCTAACTTTATGTATACATAAATAGAAAAACTATCCACAACAGTTAACTACTATCAATGTGCCCTATAGGTTACTGCCAAACTCCATTTTGATTGCCAACTTTATATACGTATACCTTTAAATCCCTCAAACTAGTCAAGTGACATGTACCCAAAAGGACATGATACAGGAAAGAAGGAAGATGATTATATTCCCCATGATCAGCCTGTCATCATCATGAAGGGGAATCAGCTCCTACTGTGTGAGGTAGGACTAAACCACTTCCTTTAACACCAGGGTTAGGCTACATAGGACCTAGCCAGTCTTCTCAAATGAGTTTGATTGTAATTTCGGCAAATAATCAAATACATACGTCTATACAGCATGTGCAAAAACTATAAGTTATTTTACCTAAAAGAGATACCTTTTCTCCGGGCAAGGAGCTGCTTAATAAGGGAGTAAAAAGGATCCCTTTGTACAAAGACAGACAGTAAAACAGGAGATCCTCTGAAGGGTGTTCGGTCCAGTTTGAGGGGATCCTAGCATGGCAGGTCCCCCTCTTCAGCTCTTGAAACGGGTCTGCTCACATATGTGGTTAAATTTCCTGCAGCACGGTGAAAAGGAAACAAAATAAAAACATTTACCAGAGCTGCACTATGGGGACATGCAAAGATGCATTTGCGGCTTTCTGCTATTAGCAGGTGTTAATGGCCAAGATAATACAATAGTGCCCTCTGCTGGTAAAATGCACATACAGCTCCACCGCGGCCTCAGTAACAGCGAGCACATCTAAACACCTTCAACTTGGATTGCGCAGACCTATTGAGAAGATAAGGGCAGAAGGTCACATGTCACTCACGTAGCGTGGTGTGCCTTAACTTGGGTACGGCAGTTGCGTCCCCAATAACAGTCAGGCCGAGACGTCACAGCAGCTGAGAAGAATAGCAAAAAACAAAACAGGGCAATTCATCATACAGACATGGAGGTCTCCTTTCTAGGCAGTTGAACTGTTTTGGTAGAGCTGCTCTCGCTTTTACCCGGAAGCTCAGAGGCAGGGATGTTCTGTCTGTATTTGTAAGCCAGCTCCTTGAAGGCTCGCAGGCCACAGCAAAAACACAGTATGGCATTACTGTTGATACGGTAATCTGAGAAAAGAAATTAGAGTTACTTGGGAGTCCCAAAGCGAGGTGAAAGGTCACAGCATTGGCAATAGGACTTGTTTATTTGGATTCCCATTCACTCCTGCATTTAGTCTCTTCTTGCGGTCCACAGACAACCAAAACAGACTAAACACTGACACATTGATAGACCAGAAGTCACACAAATGTAAAATAAAACTACAACGTGTACAGATCATCTGTGCATAACAGTATGTTTCTCTTCACAGTCCTTGTTGTACCACGAGATGTGGTTCTGTCAGTCTTTTAAAGGTCATTTTGCTGCTTGTGAGAACAGAAGTTGAGAGTTCCACTGCATTGCTAGGAGTTTGTTTTACACCTGAGGACTGCAAATAGACCCTTGGCGGCATGTCCCGTGAGGCCTGTATAGGTCTCTAAGACGTTTTATGTAGACAACTGTTACTAGGTTGTCAAGGCTACTTTACCTTTAGGTAGGTTAGTGGAACTACTTTAGCATCCTATCATGCCGTACCTCTTTGGGCTTGATTAAAGATGGCAAATTGGGGTGTTTATGTTACCTTGGTTTGTTAAAAATAGGCCTACTTTTTTTATCAAATCAACAAACTTTAAAATGTCCAGGCAACCAATCACCAAAGCACAACTTGGCATAGCCTTCTCCTGAACACAGCATTTACCAATTTGTCATCTAAGGGCAGGGTGGCCCAACCCTGTTCCTGGAGATCTGCTGCCCTGTAGGTTCTCTTCAACCCCATTTTTGACCAAACCTGATTTAGCTTTTCATTCATCTAATTATCCTTCTAAGAATCAGGTGTTCTAAATTAGAGTTGGAGAGAAAACCTAGAGGACAGTAGATCTCCATGAACAGGGTGGGGCAGCCCTGATCCAGGGCCCTCAAACTCAACTCTGGACTCTGGACTATTTTTTCATTTCAAGGTAGGTGTAAGTTATGATGACGTAGAACAGAAAACCAACAGGCTCCAGACCTCGTAGGGTACGAATTGACCCCTGATCTAGGGGATCCACAGTTTCTTAAAAAGTACATTTTCAACAATTGGCATTAATAATTGAACCAAACAAAGTGTTGCATCTGGATTCTCTTCCACATATTAGACCAACATACTTTTTACAACTTCAACAAGAGCCCTGGGAAACATCTGTTAGAAATTACTTTAGATCCTGTCTTTGGTATTTTGTTGTTCTTGAGCAAATCCAAGTTAGTTTCTATCCAAGAATAGAAACGTTAAGATTAATGACGTAGCTAGTTTGAGAGGTCCCTTGCAACTGAAAAAGCCCTGCAATATCTATGTGAGATGAAGAGGTTCGTTTCAGACTGACCAGACAAATAGAAAGTTCCCTGTTGAAGGCCCTGAAGACCCTCCTGTAACATATCCCTCCATGACATCCCTCTGGCTGCCAAGTAGCTCTGTAAGGAAGGAGGACAGGTTATGGATCCCATTACACATGGAACGAATCCCTGTAGTAGACAAGTTAAAAGCATTTACAAACTGAGTTATGTAACCTGGACCCCTTTTCAGATGCAGATTAAGAGTGGTCCTGGACAACAACAGAATACATTAAACTAAGAACATTTTACTACTGGCAGATGGTTAAAACAAAGAAATATAAAGTACCTGGAGGATCTCTGACTCATAGTTATTGCTGTTCAGAACTCCATCCAGGCATTTGTCTGTAAGGTTGAGCTCTGCGGAAGTAGACATGGATATAATGTGTCATACAAGTAACATGACACTACAACCAGATACCACAACAGAGGTCACATTTTGGAAATTCTCTCACCCTGGAAATAAACGCCAGTGTAAATCTAGCCTTTAAAAGTTACTAAAGCAGGAAGGTGTCACTGAAAGTTCCAAAAGCAGAGAGGTACCATTAAAACGTGCCAGGCAGCCATGACAGCCGATCCTCTGGCAGCCCCAGTACAGGTGGCAGAAGGGCCGCTGGCAAGCCACACCTGCCAAACACAAAGAGACACCCATCAGCACATTCAGCCTAAACGGCAGAGCCATTCGCTCTATTTATATTGATTATATTGATTGATTGGTCTACTCACATTGCTGAGCGGAGACTTGCTGGCCAATGAGCTCGGCGCGGCGGTCAGGCATTGGCTGTAAGCAGCATGTACAGATGACATGGCTGCCCTGAGGAGGACATGTGTACTCCTGAGGAGCTGCAGGAACAACACAGACACCTTAATGGGATACAGAAGGTACACGGTGTCTCTTCTGGGTCCAGGTCATGAAGGAAGCACACAGGCGCATTGTTCCTGAATCTACAGACAAACAAAACAGATCAAGTGACTTTTTTCCGGCCCCCTTGGTTATGGTGGCAACCTCTGGCAGTCTTTTCTCGGGAGGCACAATTCCCCCTTCTAACCACAGGCAGAATCGCCTCACAAAGACCTCAAACTATGTTTTTAATTACCACATCCGTTGCTAATGAGGGAATGATTGGATAAGTTGTGGACTTTCATTCCAATGCTCCATGGCACCCTGGAGCAAGGTCTGCTGAGTGGCCAGCCACGGAATGGACCATCTCTGGTCAGCATGCAGTCAAAGCTAACATGACTTTGAAGCACACTGGTGCTCAGAGAGGTAGATTCGGAGAGGTAACATAGACGTACATAGTAAACCGCAATGTGGGTCAATTTCTGCAACTGCTAAGAGCATTAATGCACAATGGCTGAAGTGGCCAGCTGTCTTGGTGGGGGCACTGCGTTATACTCCCTCCATTCTTACTTTGCACCGGTGACAAAAAATTAAGCAGCTGCACAATATCAGGAAACACTGTTGGTTGCATCGTTTAGATCTTTGAAATCAGAATTTAAGACAAAGACATTTTACATCCTTAAATTAACTGAATAACTTGTGATGCAATAACGACATGCTGACACCCTCCAACGCACTGATTAATTATTGACCCATTTATACAAAATATACTTGTTTTTCCCCACTGCTCCAGTGGTTTTAATGTGTATCAACCATGAACCTGAACAAGGTGTGGGACTCTATGACAGTTCCTATACATTGGAGTGCTGTGAATTGCTCTGTAAGTGCATTGTGTATAACTAACAAATAATATAATGCAGAACATTGACATTAAATATTAAAAGTATTTTATAAATGAAATTAATAATAAAAAAAAGGTCAATGGTTCAGGGGGTACCTCTGGTGGGAACATCAGAGCATGATGATGTTGATGGCCCCTCTCCAGATGGTTTTCCAGCCCTGTCCTGAGGTCCATGGGGGACAGGACCTGAAGGGGCTGGCCCTGTGGTCCACAGTACCTGGCCGCTCTCCTTTCTGTAGCCTGGACACTGTCTGCACACAACAAACGGCTGGCTGTGCAGACACCAACAGGAAGGCAAAATGAGTGGGAAGTAACTCACCCGACACAACGGGGTAGCACACAATAGTTCACACACACACACGCACGCACGCACGCACGCACGCACGCACGCACGCAAACATGAGGAAACACTATACTTATGAGGACCAACCATTGATTACCAGAGAAATAACTTTAAGATTCAAGCCTAAAACAGCATTTCTTTGCGGTGAGGATTGGCCAAATGCTTCCTGTATTTGTGAGGACTTGGGGCACACAGAGACACACAAACAGCTACACGTTTACGTCTGACCTGATATCAGAAGTGTCACTGTCATTGTCAGAAAGCTCAAAGAGATAATCAGAGCTGCCCTCCTCATCAGAGAAGGAACGCTCAATTTTTGGCTGCAGCATGTCCTGAGTTATCTTGTTCTGGCTGTCCATGTTCTTCAGGTCCTCCTCACTGCGACACTTCTCTGCGGACACACAGGGTGAAGACAGGTTATGGGGTGACAGGCAGCAGTGGCTCACACTCCTCTCCTGGGGACCCCCAGCCACCTCACTATCTGATCCCCTGAAAACAAGCATTAAATGGCAGGATAATTAGTTGACAAGTGGATTCAGGTGTTCTGGAATACAGCTCATACATGGAACAGCTGGGGGTCCCCAGGAGAGGTTTCAGAACCTCTGGCCTAGTGGTCAGAGAATGTGCCCATCAACCGGAAGGATGTTTGATTGAATACTTAGCTGGCTAGGTTCTGAGCAAGGCAATTTACCTAACTGGTCCCTGGTTATTGCTGTAAAAGAGAATGTGTTCTCAGTCAACTCACCTGGGGATTTGTTGTTGTTGATATTTTTTATATTTATTTATAAACGCTGTAAATATATATAAAAAGTTAAGGATTTCAATGCTTTATTTGGGTTAGTCCACACACACACAAATAGTGTTGGTTTAATGAAAAGCCCTCATCTGTCACCAAAGACAAGGAGACACAGGCACACAGACAAGAAGAACAGACACCGGGTTTAACAGGGAGAAGATCTGGTCACTATACCCAGTAGATGAACAGACACAGGGTTTAACAGGAGGAAGATCTGGTTACTATACCCAGTAGATGAACAGACACAGGGTTTAACAGGGGGAAGA
Source organism: Esox masquinongy (assembly GCA_016801175.1). Taxonomy (NCBI): domain Eukaryota; kingdom Metazoa; phylum Chordata; class Actinopteri; order Esociformes; family Esocidae; genus Esox; species Esox masquinongy. The sequence goes on along the minus strand of JACXGI010002292.1, from coordinate 57,549 downwards.
TCTGGTCACTATACCCAGTAGATGAACAGACACCGGGTTTAACAGGGGGAAGATCTGGTCACTATACCCAGTAGATGAACAGACACAGGGTTTAACAGGGGGAAGATCTGGTCACTATACCCAGTAGATGAACAGACACCTGGTTTAACAGGGGGAAGATCTGGTCACTATACCCAGTAGCGTTAATGGGGCACAGGACGGTAGAGTGAGGCGTAATGGAAACACACCTGGGTGCTGAATAAGGTAGGCCTCCACCAGGTTGTTGAGGATGTGGTTCTTGCGGATCCTCTCCACAGGGCAGCGACAGGTGGGACAAAGAGACGAGCGCTCCATCCAGCCAGAGTAACATGCAGCACAGAAGGTGTGCATACAGGGCTGTAGGCTATTGAGGGACAAAGGAACATTGAAACGTCAACTAGAAAACAGCGCAGACAGCTTTTGGTTAAATAACGGATATAATAATCAGAATGGCAAAAATTATCATGTTTTTTGTTTACGTTTCTTTTGATTTACACACATGGACACACAGGGGGACACGGACACACGGGGACACACGGGGACACATGGGGACACACGGGGACACACGGGGACACGTTCATCTGCGACTAAGAGACATAATCATGTAATCTAAGGAGTGGTCATTAGTTTTACTGTAGAAGTAGTTAAAGTTTTAGTTTAACTGTACCTGACACAGTCATGCAATAGGTCCTGGCAGATGATACAGGTGAGGGACTCCTCCATCTTGTCAGTCTTGGCTCCTTCCACAGGCACAGGAGCTTTTCCTAACAAATCCCTGATAAGATGTCCCTTAGGTGGGCTGCCCACCACCTCAACACAGGAAGTATGTGGCAATCCAAAATCATAGTCCGTATCTAGGGAGGTAAAAACAGGTTACACTGTAGCTGTGTGACAGTTATTCAAACTGAACTGGGATTGTTAAAGTTTAAAAAAAAAAAAAAGAAATCCATGAACTACATGTTTTTCCCTTTTTTTTAAAAATTCGAACTTATCTACATAAAACCCTTTGACATTTTATAGAGTAATTACTAGAGGATCGGTTGAAAAAGCTCAGCTTCAGGTTAAGATATTGTGAGAAACAGTTTACAGAGACATGTGCACAAGTTCGGCTCACCTCTTCTATTCACTAATTATGCGTGTTCAGGATTCAGCCGGTTACATGTGCAATTTTCAAGCCTTGTTATCAGTTACCTGGCCCTGATTTACTTAAGTTGCTTGACAATTGCAAGCCAATAAATTATAAGCTACAGCATTCCTTATCAAAGACAGCATTTGATTACTGGAACATGGTCCAACTGGCAAGTGTGGTAGTTCTCAAACTTTCTGGGGCCGGGGGACGGGATGACATTTTGTGATAGTAAATTCATGATGGACCCTCCATTAGCAGGAATGCAACTTGAGTGAGATACAAATAGCATAAGGAGTTTGAATATGCGTATGGCTGAATATTTCCTTACTGTAATTTCCTGCTATTCTACTCATTTTGTCACGGAGTAGACATTTTGTTGTTGCAGCTTTAAGGCCAATATCCTGCCGTTCTACAAAAGGTTCAACCAAGCAGAAAACATTGCCGTTTTAAAGCTTTTTCCTTTTCATATTTTTTGGACCTGAAGGATACAATAAGTATTAAGTTGATAAGAAGATGACTACTGTAGATGCCAATGTCCCGGTGAGCCTCTCTGGCCCATGCTGCTCACGGTAAGAAACATACACTTGACAAAAAAACCATATTGTATTATACCCTGCGACATAATTACACAAATCCCTTTGTAAGTTTAATCTATTGTTGGTAATCATACACACACAACAGGTATTTATTTAACCAGGACCTCCTGCATACCGTCTTTAGACCCAAACTTGAGAAATAGAAGACCATTTTGTAGATAAGACATTCACTATAAGTAGTGAATTTTCTTTAAATTTGACAAAGATACACAACACCCAAACCATTCAGGGAGGCCACAGTGCAGGTCCCCAACTACAAAATTCACTAGCCAGCATCACAAGAAAACCTAATGCAGCCTAGTAGGAATGAATGTCATAACTGGATTATCCCATAGTGGACATAAGAAATAGGACAATTCTGTATTGTCATGGTTTGTTTAAAAAATAATAATAATAATAATAAATTAAAGGGTATCAAGATCCCAAAATGTAAGTGCAATAAATGCACTGACCAGCACTGTCAGTTTTCTTCCTCTTTCTCTCGGGCTCCATTTCCCCCTCTGCCTTATCCAGAACGCTGACTCTGCTCTGGGCTTCAGTCTGGCGTTCGGCTGTGCTGGGCTCCTCAACTTTGCAGGTAGCACCAGCAGGAGAAAGGAAAAAGGACGCAGCACATCCAGGACCCTCAGAACCTGAGAGACAGAGAATAAGCCGCCCATGAGAGAGGACTGAATTTGCGCCGTCGCCTGTCTGAGAAGTCATCATAAAAGTCATATCTCAGCAAGTCAAGGATATCATCAGTTGGGCACAGGTGTCGATGAATTTGAGGATTCTGAAAGTGGTGAGGAAGAGTGAACTGGTCAAAGAATAAGGGTGAGGGCAGCAGGCTTCACAGTTAAATACCGGTGTGCATCTTTCACTTTCAAAACAATTCACTACTCATCTATGGTGCCTTCAGAAAGTATTCTCTGTCCTGAGGAGACCAAAAATCAAACTATTTGGCCTGAATGCCAAGCGCATTTGTCAAGTCTGACAAAAACAAAGGTACCACTCATCACCTGGCTAATACCACCCCTACAGGGATGCAAGGTGGCGGGAGCATCATGCTATGAGGATGCTTCTCTGTAGGAACTGGGAGATGGTTCAGGATAGAGGGAAGGAAAAACAAAGCAAATACAGAGAGGCCCTGGGAAAAAACCTGAATGAGAGCACACAAGACCTCAGACTGGGGCAAAGATTCATCTTGGAGTATGAAAAGTACAATTTTTCCCACAAAGGAATGAATTAAAGGTAACATGTTGTTGGTAGCACATTAATACCCACCCTGGTTGTTGCATATGCAAAATGACTGGCAGATCAATCAAAAACAGTTATATGCTTAAGTACACTGAAAGGATGCATAATTTGACACAAAATATTAATTTGAGCAAAGAATTTGTGAACTGGCGATTTGTATAATTAAAGAAATTTTCTGACCTGAACATGTCACAGTTTGCATGAGTTTGTGGCCTTGTGGTTCTAGACATGTATTTTTAAATACAAAACACAGAAGAACTTCCCAGTCCTTGCTCCCCTTCAATGAGCACCATATAAAACAAACTGTGCCCAACTGAAAGCCTACCTGAGGTGGAAGTAGAGTAGTGGAGAAGGGAAGCTGAGGAGAAACATGCTGTGGAAGGTGAGACTGTGTGGAGGAGGTGGGTGGAGGAGGTGGAGGGCTGGGGCTCCTCCAAGGCCTGCTCCCGTGGAGGACCAACCAGGACTGGCTCCACAGCACCACACACTGCTGCTGGAATGGGGTAGGTATGGGATTCCTGCTGCATATCTGAGCCTCTGGCTGAACCTCCTGACAGGATAAGAGTGGTGAGCGACAAACAAGATATTCTGTGTTGTATCTCTCTACACATTTGTTTCCATTAAAAAGATGCAAAGTCATGTACTACTTACCAATTATGTGTTGTGAGAAAGGCCGCTCTGGTTTTATAGACTGATACGTGTAGGCAATGTCTGTAGGCGCAACACATTGCACACCATTATTAATCATTTCATATACTTTACTCACTTCAGTAAAAGATTTCTAAACAAATATATTTTAATATATATCAAAATGTATATACACACACACTTACGTTGATAGGGCAATTGAACCCATTCATGATTGACTTGTCCACCTCAGTTTAAACAAAGCAAGATCATTGTGTATGTATGACATAAGTAAGATGGCATCAGCAAAGAGTACACAGGAAAACAAGTGGCAATAAATGCCATGCCCCACTGGGTTATCAACACAGTAAAAAACCAATGAGACCATAGACCTAACACCACAATCAATACAGAGAAACACTTACTTTGCTCTGGCTCGTTTTTCCTGTAGACGAAGTAGATGACGTCTCCATTCTGCAGCATATGAATCTGCTTCTTCACGAGCTTGGACATGTTAATCACTGTGCCATTGGTGCTAAATGTGTGAAAAAACAAAAACACTGGTCAGTTATTTCAGTAGCGGAACAAAAGATTTCTTAATCGATTGTTCAATTCAGCAAAACAGACCTTTCAAATGTGCTCTAGAATGCAGAAAAATAAGCCTGGGTCAGAACTTTCACAATGTACTTCTCTTTGCCCTATGCCATTTTCCAGTGGTTTCACTTTTAATCCAGCTGCTGAGCACAATGCACCACCTTTGTTTTGATTTCAGTTTTGCAGCGTAGATAACACAGTCGCAATACTTAGAGGTCTGTGTAAAAAAAAGGTTTATCTTAATCTATGGTAAGGTCAGATTCTACAGAGCTTGTTGGCCAATGTTTTGCAATACATCCCCCACTAGCACTGCTTCAGGTAGGCAGACAGAGAGTGTGTGACTTTCAAAACTGTTTAGATAATTTCTTTTAACATAAAATTGGGGAACTTGAAAATGAAGGTAATGCTGAATAGGCCCATCATACACACATTTTCAGAATGCAACATTTTACACCCAACATTAGAGATATTCAGGAATCAGACAGGTATCTAATACATACAACATAGAAAAATTATAAATACCTGAATATATAAATAAAAGCAGTGTGTATGTGCACGCGCGCGCGTGCGTGCGTGCGTGCGTGCGTGCGTGTGTGTAGATTACAAGACTTTGCTGACTCAGTTAGCGCCTCTTGCCTCATTACCTGCCAGCTGGTTGCTTTACACTGATAATTAGACTACACTGTTATTTGCTAGGTTGGCAGATATCTGCTCAACTCACCACGAAATACCCCATCAGTCACTACAAACAAAAGAACTCCACATACTTTCACATCCTAATGAAACAACAAAAACACAAGTTTAAATCTATTTACCATAATAAACTGGGGGAAAATGTTCTATATTACCATGTTATATACAAATAATTGATCAGCTGATCATTAACAATGGACATACACTGAGCACAGGCTGTATCATGTTGGAGCACAGATAATACCTCATGTCCTCCAGCCACACCAAGCCTGAGCTCTCATCCAGGACTATTTTACAGTGGTCCCCTGACACCAGTTTGTTAGCAGGAAAGGAAAGATCACAGCCTGGTGAAAGAAAAAGTAAATTACCCAGTGAAATTCTCACTTTTGAAAGTTAATATTATATTGTAAGTAACTGTCATATTTAATATACAAATTTGAAACTGGTCAGTTCAATGCACTGAAAATCAAAGCAGTCTAAGATTACTATTTAACATGACTGGAAGAGGTTGGATGTTCTTGTACAATATACCATTTATGAAGCTGTTAAGCTATATAATATTTAAAAGCATTACTCTACATCCCATTAGTGTAAACCAGAGAAATTTGGACCTACTCATTACAGTACAATACCAGCAAAACAAGGCTTCTGGTAATGGGCAGGTGATTATATTTTTTGAGTGGGCTAAGATTTATCAGACAGATTGTACAATTATGTTGATTTATTGTGGATAATTCACCGTTGTTATTCTTCTCCTTTATACCATATTGTGGGCGCAGCATAGCAAACTACCTCATTAAACTAAGTCTCTGCATTTGAAAGAAGACTCCTCGTATATAATAGAGCCGACACAGACAGAAACCTAGGAGATATAACCTTTCCTCTGACAAAATCCACACAAAAAACTACTTAATATTCTGCACACATGTTCTCAATAGACGCCTTTGTTATCATCAGAGGGGGTGTCTAAGTTTTGTGAACTAGGGCATTGAGCCTTGAATTAACTGTTTTTTTATTAAGGAGCCCAGACACTGACTGACTCATGTCTGGCATTCAAAAACAGACACATTTGGAAACAAGACCCACTTGTCTTATACAAGATCATTGAGCAATAATCATTCATATTTACAACAGGGAATACTGGCAGTTTGCAAAACTATTTACAAGATGTACAGAATAGTTAGTGTCCTCACATAACTTTTTAGCTAGATACGGTATGGTCTATCTTTCATAAATTGTTCCATTGGGGGTTAACTACGTTAATGTCACTATGCTATGTGAGTAATGCCTAGCTAGTCATCTTACCTTTTCTTCGCCCAACAGTGCATTCCCTGTTGACAAGCAATACTTCCGATTCAGTGTCCACTTCTACCAACTTCCCCCACGGTTGACTTCTTCCATGCTTATCCATGTCCAAAGTCGATTCGTTTCACTTTTCTATATTGATGAAATCATTTAAATGTTAGAGATGCAACAAAACACTACTTACACCGGTGGCAACAACGTAATCCATGTAGCTAGCTTAGTTAGTTAGCTAAACCTGTTAAAGCTGAGAAATGTGGGGAATTTCCTAGCTAACCATGTACATAGCAAGTTAGCTTAGTTTGAGGATAAACAATGAAGCAACCCACCCTGTCTGGATCAAGAAACGTTAACTTCAATGCGCTAACTAGCTACAGCAGGCTAACTAATTAATGTTGCCTACGCGTTTGATTAGCAAGGTTATTAGTTAGCTCACTAGCCAGTCAATCAAACAACCAACAAAACGAGTCAATTATAGGCATGGAACAACCATCAATTTCGCTTTCAAAATAAACCTGACCAGCTAGCTAGCTAGCAGGCTAAAGCTTGCTAATAACTGGCTAGGTAACTACCGTTAGCATGTGTTGGACAAAACTAGCTTGCTAACTATCAAACTACTTATTAGATGCTATAAACACACCAAGCTAAAACAGAGCTACTATACCCTCAAAAGCGCAAGTATTTCACTCGATTATTTTACTTGAAGATGCTTTGTCCCTTCATTTTCAAGCTTGGCACACATACAAGCTCACTTCCTGGCAACCAAAGGTATTTACAGACATCAGCTGATGGAGGAGGGGCGGAGAAAAAGTAGTCTGGGGGAATGAGGTTTTCAAGGAGATGCAATTACGCCATACAAAGAGAAAACACTTGTAGACAGAAGCTTATTGAAAATAATTCCATGATAATGTATTTCAGAATATAAAATACTTCACCAGTTTGGCCATGTTTTCAATTTATTTTAAACCTCAAAGAAGTATTTCTGCTCGAACCTACACTGTAGCCACCATGCTTGGCACTACAAAAGGGCAGCTTAGACTACCACCGGGATTTTTTGGTGTTTTTGAGAATGTTTTACATGCTCACGCACCAATTGCTTTCATTGATGTTCAAACAGTGAATGATACAGTTGGCTAAAGTTTGTGAGCGCTGTTTAAACAAAACTGAACCAAGGATTACAGTTACTCTTGAAGAAATCACCGAAGACATTCTTCATTTTCTTAGTCCCAATTTGAAATGACGAGCACCACCTATCACGTAGAACACAACAAATGTACATTGAAGCAATATGTGGATAAATCCAAACCAAGGGTTGAAATGGTTCAGTGAAATAATGGCCACCTCTGGAAATCCAGTGATTCCAAGCTGTAGGTTTGCCCTTTCCTATAAACTGTGAGGTTTTAGGGAAAAATCCTGGAAATGCAGGGAAACCTGACAAAGCTAATTTCTCATACATTCCAAGCTTCTCATAGATGGAGTTAATAAATCTTCAGGTAGTTTTTAATCATACAGGGGACCAGTCTTCAACAGTATGCAATCATATTCCATAGTCATAACACCAGGCTTACCAAAAGCAACCATAAAAAATATGCAGTATATATAAAAAAAGGAATGCACTGGTGAGTTCAACAATCAAGAACAGCCTGGTATACAGTGGCTGTCAAAAGTATTCACCTTGGACCTTTGCACATGTTATTGTGTTACAACATGACATCAAAATGGATTTTTGCCAGGAGTTTTTGCCACTGACTAAAACAAAAAAGTCCCCATTTTCAAAGTGAGAAATAAGATCTGCAAATAGTTCTAAATTAATAACAAATATCAAACTGAAAAAAATTGAGTGCATAAGTATTCATCCTCTTTGCAATGGCACACAGGAATGAACTGTGGTGTAACCAATTCTTTAGAAGTCATGAAATCAGTTGAATGGAGTCCATCTGGGTGCAAATAGGGCGTTTCAAATGATTTCAGGTTAAGTACATCTGTCTCTGGGAAAAATCTTGTAAGAAAACCTGCTGAAGTTTACAAGAGACCTGGGACTTGGGAGAAGAATCATCTTCCAGCAAAACAATGACCCCCAAAATACATCCAAGGCCACACTGGAGAGGCTTAAAAACAAAAAGATCAATGTCCTGGAGTAGCCCAGTCAAAGCCCATACAGTGAGGGAAAAAATTATTTGATTCCCTGCTGATTTTGTACATTTGCCCACTGACAAAGAAATGATCAGTCTATAATTTTAATGGTAGGTTTATTTGAACAGTGAGAGACAGAATAACAACAAAAAAATCCAGAAAAACACATGTCAAAAATGTTATAAATTGATTTGCATTTTAATGAGTGAAATAAGTATTTGATCCCCTCTCAATCAGAAAGATTTCTGGCTCCCAGGTGTCTTTTAT
>JACXGI010002292.1:36595-48854 GCA_016801175.1 Esox masquinongy | reverse complement strand
TAAAGGGAGTGCTCCTAATCTCAGTTTGTTACCTGTAAAAAAGACACCTGTCCACAGAAGCAATCAGTCAATCAGATTACAAACTCTCCACCATGGCCAAGACCAAAGAGCTGTCCAAGGATGTCAGGGACAAGATTGTAGACCTACACAAGGCTGGAATGGGCTATAAGACCATAGCCAAGCAGCTTGGTGAGAAGGTGACAACAGTTGGTGCGATTATTCACAAATGGAAGAAACACAAAAGAACTGTCAATCTCCCTCGGTCTGGGGCTCCATGCAAGATCTCCCCTCGTGGAGTTGCAATGATCATGAGAACGGTGAGGAATCAGCCCAGAACTACACAGGAGGATCTTGTCAATGATCTCAAGGCAGCTGGGACCATAGTCACCAAGAAAACAATTGGTAACACACTACCCAGTGAAGGACTGAAATCCTGCAGCGCCCGAAAGGTCCCCCTGCTCAAGAAAGCACATGTACAGTCCCATCTGAAGTTTTCCAATGAACATCTGAATGATTCAGAGGAGAACTGGGTGAAAGTGAACATTATGCTTTGGGGGTGTTTTTCTGTTAAGGGGACAGGACAACTTCACCGCATCAAAGGAACGATGGACGGGGCCATGTACCGTCAAATCTTGGGTGAGAACCTCCTTCCCTCAGCCAGGGCATTGAAAATGGGTCGTGGATGTGTATTCCAGCATGACAATGACCCAAAACACACGGCCAAGGCAACAAAGGGGTGGCTCAAGAAGAAGCACATTAAGGTCCTGGAGTGGCCTAGCCAGTCTCCAGACCTTAATCCCATAGAAAATCTGTGGAGGGAGCTGAAAGTTCGAGTTGCCAAATGTCAGCTTCGAAACTTTAATGACTTTGTCGAAGATCTGCAAAGAGGAGTGGGACAAAATCCCTCCTGAGATGTGTGCAAACCTTGTGGCCAACTACAACAAATGTCTGACCTCTGTGATTGTCAACAAGGGTTTTGCCACCAAGTACTAAGTCATGTTTTGCGGAGGGGTCGAATACTTATTTCACTCATTATAATGCAAATCGATTTATAACATTTTTGACATGCGTTTTTCTGGATTTTTTGTTGTTATTCTGTCTCTCACTGTTCAAATAAACCTACCATTAAAATTATAGACTGATCATTTCTTTGTCAGTGGGCAAACGTACAAACTCAGCAGGTGATCAAATAATTTTTTCCCTCACTCTACCTAAACCCAATTGAGAATATGTGATGTCTGTGAAGAGTTAAAAATTGCTGTTCAAAAAATTTCCCCACCCAACCTGATGGAGCTTGAGCAATTTTGGAAAGAAGAATGTACAAAAATAACTGTGTCCAGATCTGCAGAGCTGGTAGAGGTTTATACAAATAAACCTATGGCTGTTAATGCTGACAGCGGTGCCTCTACCAAATATTGACTAAAGGGGGTGAATACGTATGCAATCGATTATTTTCTGTTTTGTTTTTGCAATTATTCAGAACATTTTGTAGATTTAATTTTCACTTTGACATGATTAATCTTTTTGTGTTGATCAGTGGCCAAAACCTATAATTAAATCCAATCTGATTTCATGTTGTAACACAACAAAATGTGGAGTAGTACAAGTAGGGTGAGTCACTGTACCAACTCTACATAGACTACAGTGGCAGTTATTGCAAAAAAAGAATGTACTACCAAACACCAAATAAAAGTGCAAAATGTGGACATTATCTGTCTTAATACTTTTACTGCCCTGAAAGAGAGGGACTATGTGAAGTTAGCATTGTTAGAAAAAGTAATAGTAGAATGACGCTGGAGGTGTTTAGATTCTCAGACAATTTATAATCAGAACTGTCCATGGTGCTGATACTCGTTGTTTGAGACTCAGATATGACTCACTTCTGGTGTCCCCCGTAGCTCAGTTCTAGATCTTTGTCTCTGTCACATCCTAGCATGGTCTTTCTTATCGTTGCTATGAGGATGACGCTCAAACACTTTTCTCCTTACCTCCTTGTGACACCCAAAGTGGCAGTAGGCCATTCTACGTGCCTGGGAGACATCTGATTTCAGCTTCGATGTCAGTGCACCACATCAAGCACAATCAGCAAAAATGCAAAGAAAGGAAATGCACTATGATGAATAGAAGTAATAGTTTTACCTAGCCATAATATCATAGATTGTCTATTTTCCAAACCAACAGCATTTTCCAGTATATTCCAAGCCCAACAGAGACAGAGCCTCTTCTCACAGGGGTCAGGTGGTGGACTGACAGCCCATGTCAAGCCTGTCACTAGGGAAAGCTGACAGTTGGTTGGCCTGCAGACAGCAGTGACGTGCCTTAGTGGGCCAGGCTGAGGCTGCAGCAGTCAGCTTACCTCCCTATGACAGCCCTGAGATTGGAAGGAGGGTCCCTGAGGGTCTACAGCCAGGTCAATGGATGTCTCTTCTCTCTCTGGCCCTGATAACAGAGTGACAGCCTCTTTAATCTCATTGCCTGTCTGTTTATGCTTCCCCCTCTCCTGGTTCTCCTTGTCTATCTACTAATAGAGCCGGGTGTCGTCACTTTGCCCTGTGCATGTGTGTGTTGTGTGTTGCGTGTTTGGGAAAATGGTGGGGAGGACAGTGTGTGCATACGTGTGTTGTGGGTTGGAATATCCAGGTGGCCCTGGTATCTGTGTGAAATGCATCCCTCTAAAATGTGATTTACAGTATGGAGTAGGACCAGAAATTCACCTAGGTATAAAATGGGACATAGTATCAGCACAGTATTTGTATCTAAGGTGCTACATTGCATTCACACAGTGCAATCCGTCAATTAATACATAACTTCACCCATCATTAAAAATTGAGTGGGCCTGTATTATTTTATTGAACAATTCTTCATCAGCAAATCAAAATACTGTGGGGTGTGGCATTCTATTTCAGTCAGTTGTGTTAGAAATCGATGTGGGAATCACAGTAAAATGTTATTTTCATAGATTGTAGGTACTGTCAGATCATTTCCCATACATACAGACCTTATATTTGGTCCTATCCAGGGGCATCGCAGGTACAGGTGGGTCTGGCAGGTGCAGGATTATTTCCATTATTATATTTAAAAACTGTAACATTGACCTTTGTGTAAATGACTAGTAGTGTGACTCATAATCATCATAAAACCTTGAACAAAACTGGAAAAGCGCTTCTTTCTGTTCTTATTGTTAGCTTCTTTCTGTTCTTATCTGTTCTTATTGTTATTTCTTCCATAGGGGATTCTTAGATCCACTTCAAAATAAGGTCAGTGTTTCGTGTAGGCTTTTGATAGAGTAAATTGAAGCAAATATGTCACCAAACGACAACTTTTTCTGACAAGATTTACATGGTTATCAAAATACCCAGCAGAGGTAAGACTAAACAAAACACAGACCTTATTTGAAGCAATTCTAAAATCCTTAAAGGGATAAACGAAAGGTGAGATGCAAAAAAAAAAAAAACGAGTATCACATTTTGCTGTTAGGTTTTATGGGGATTATGACTTGTTGGTGTCGGTCTGCCATGAGCTCTGGAGCATTCTGGAGCATTCTCTGCAATGTCAACACCTTAGTGTTGTCATTCTCACCTTAGTGGCTTGCCAAAAAGCTTTAAATTTTAACTTTAACTTTTCTATTAGGGAACAAACGGAGTCATCCATATCTCCTTTGAGAAGCATTAACTAATTTGTTACACTGTGTATTTAGAGATTGCTCAGTGATGTGTTATATGATTTAATCAATCAAACCAGATACAGTTAAGAATTCTGTTTTAAGGATGTTATCTAAAGGGGCAGGGAAGAATATGAGAAGACAAAAATCAGCCGCCAACAAAAAAAAGTACCCAAGTGGGGGGATTTTTCAAATGCGCAGTTCAGCTGGCACAACCTACTCTCCTTATTGCACTCCACTGGTGGCTTGTTGTTAAGCATTCACACGCAAAAAAAAATTTTCAATATGACTCCTGATATGATGAGCCTAGAGTAAAATGCATAGGGTAAATTGTCACTAGCTTTAGGTTCTCCCCAAAAAATGTGCCCTCCTGAGTTTATTAAAAATGTAAGACTAACTATTGCGATAACTGTAGACCCGCTGCACTACTGACCGCTTTATCACAAATTCAAAATTGACTTCTTGATTATAGTTGGAAAATATATTTTCCAATCATGAGCTACAGTTTTGGAATAATAAATGCATTGGGTTTGCAAACTGCTAGGAATATACAGTGCCTAGTGTGCCATTTCGAAAAGGTTACAAACCCTTACTGCTGTTATAAACAAAGGGCAATTAGAATAAAAACTATGGATGGTGTTTGGAGCTGTATTGAATTGATTAGTTCTCTGATTAGTAGCCCTCGCATGCACTGGTTGTGTGTCAGACTCACTGACTCTTAATGAAAACAACAGAAACCATGCTGTCAGACAGCTCCAGGAGTCCCTGGCCCAGTGGGGACTACCGTAAACTTTGATACAGGATTTTCATAAACTTAAATTACAAGTGTACTAATCTTTCCTGTTTAAGAAACACCAAAGCGTCTGGGTAATAGAAATAGCAAATGAGTCCTTAATGCGGGGCTAATCTCTGCGATTCCCCCTCTTCTCTTCCCCAGCAGGCAGTGTATTATTAATGGGCAGAGTGGAGACTGATGAGTGCAGGGGCCTCTCTTCACTAATGCATTCATTTCTCATTGTTAGCTTTCTGTCTGGAAAGGATGACAAGGCCCATGGCGGTCTTTCATGCACACACACAATATCTCACGCATACACACACACGTAAGTGCACGCAAGGCACACACACACACAGATACATTCATGCACATGTGACACACGCAAAACACACTGCAACACGCGTGCAACTGACACATATCTGGAATGTTCCTATTAAGCCTATATATGTGTGGGTGCTCGTGCATTCAAGCACACCATCAAAAAATTAACTGTGCTTTGAAAATGAAGAAATCACTTAACACAATTGTGAATCTTTGGCAAGTTTTCAGACAACAGGGATGTGATTATGAAGGAGCTATAAAACACATCAAACACCCACAATGTCAATCAATATCTCCTAATTGGATCAAAGATTACTCATGGCAGCTGTATAAAACATCAAACAACTAATTAAATGAATAAATGGGAAATAGACGCTTAATGTTGCCAAATGGGACCTAGAGGAGCTGACTGGAGCCCAGGAAAAACGTTTCTTTTCTGCCCTCTGAAATTATCTCCCTGACTCTGGCTAATTGCTGGAGGATGTCCTCTTAACTAACTGTGAAAAGCTGTGTCTAATTAGTGCAACATTAATCAGGCATTAGCATGTTATCACAAGGTTAACTTATCAGTAGGAGCACACACTGTGCACTGGGTCTTCACTGCCACAAGGGGTAGTTCTTGTTCTTTGCGTGAATCATTATAACACTGATCCTTCAGACAAAGCTGAAGAAGAAGACTATAGACTGGGGTATAACCAGTGAATTTTAGATGCTTTATTATAAAAATGAATGCAAGCAAAACATTTCCTGTTGCTAGTAGTGCACTTTAAGGATAAAAAAAATATTAATTTAAATATATTGTGACACATATTGATCTGATCATAAAAGTGTTTTAATGTCAAGGGCATTTTTTCATGCTATACAATCAACATTCTGCATTTGTGTGCTTTGTTTAGCAGTTGACTCCAATGTAAGAAAGATTTACTAGATGGTAATTGCATCCTAGTCCTTACACCAGTGAGTGGAATGTATTTAAAACAAGATAGCGTGGTTTCTTCGCAATTGCAGACAAAGCGTATAGTACATTTTTAGGGAAATATGTTCCACTTTTGTTATTTATACAGAAACAATTTGGTATGAAATCAAAAATTTGAATTTCATTATGTTGTTTATGATAAGGTAGACAATTGTGGTAGTGTATCAAAGGCCATACAGCATGTGACGTCTACATGCAGTGTTCATTATGTATAATGGATACATACAGTGGCTGTCAAAAGTATTCATCCCCTTGGACTTCTACAACATGAAAAAAGTTTAATTAGGAGTTTTTGACAAAGTGAAAAATAAAATCTGCAAATTGTTGTAAACTATTTGCAAATATAAAACAGAAAATGATTGATTGCGTAATAATTAATCCCCTTCGCTGTGTCACACCTGAATGAGCTGTGGTGCAACCAGGCATCTTTAAAAGTTGTGTAATTTGCTGAATGGAGTCCATCTGTGTGCAATCAAGGTGTTTCACATTATTTCAGGTTAAATACACCTGTCTCTGGGAGATCCCACAGTTGGTTGATACAATTCCTAATAAAAACTTCATCATGAAAAAACAAATTCTGAATAAAGTTCTTCAAATGCAATACTCAGGTGTAAGATAGAAGAACATTTCCTGGGCATTGAATATACCCCAAAGCACAGTAACGTCCATAATTAAGAAATGAAAAATATAGTTAAACTGTGACTCTGTCTAGAACAGGCAGTCCTCATAAACTGAGTAGAAAGGCATTAGTCAGGGAGGCCACCAAGATGACTATGGCAACTCTAATGGAGTTACAGTTTTCCATAGCTGAGTTGGGAGGCAAGGTTCACACTACAAAACTAGCCCGGGTTCTTCACAAAAGTGGCCTTTATGGTGGAGAAAAACAATTCACATCAAATATCAGCTAAAATTTGGTAGAAGGCATGGCTTCAACACTAAGTGCTGTGTTTGGTGCAAGCCTAACACTACACTTCACTCAGAGAATTCCATCCATACCGGTAAGCTTGGTGGTGGCAGCATCATGCTATGGGGATGCTTCTCTGCTACTGGGCCTGGAAAGCTTGTGAAGATATAGGGGAAAATGGATAGGCAGAGTATAGAGAAATTGTCCAGCAGGACAATGACCCTGAACAATACAGCAAAATACTCACTGCAGTGGCTTAAAAACAAAAAGGCAAAATGTCCTGTAGTGGCCTAGTCAAAGCCTCGACCTCAATCCATAAGAAAATATGTGGAAAGAGAGTTGAAAGTTGATGTTCACCAATGATCACATCAACATAGCAAAGTCTAAGCAATTTTGCAAAGAAGAATGGGTGTCCAGATATGCAAAGCTGTTCTTATCCAAATAGATTAATGGCTGTAATTGCTGCCAAAAGTGTCTCTACCAAATAATGACTAAAGGTGGTGAACTCTTATACAACCAATTATTTTCCAGTTTATATTTATAATTAATTTATAGATTAAATGTTTTCACTCTGACATCAGGGAGTTTTTGTCAAAAACTCCTTTTTGATTTCATGTTGTATCACAATAAAATGTGGAAAAGGGAGGTGAATTATTTTGAGAGCCACTGTATCTACTAACCTAAAACGAGGAACTCCTTTACATTATCCATAAATTCTTCATGAATAATTGTCTTCCAAGACTCTCATCAGGATTCTACATCCTGTTTCAACATTCAAAAGAACAAGAGCAATAGTACTTCCACCTCCTTCGTTTCTGTAAAAGTCACTCATTTGTCAAAGAGCCTGGGAGATCACAGGCTGACAAATCTCCTGTGCCTCCCAAACTGTCAAGCCCTATGCCTGCAAATCAAAGCCTGGAGAACAGAGAGCCGAGAGAGCAGTCTCAGCCATTTCATTTAGAGATGCTGCTGTGCCATTTAAAGCCCAGAGCGTGCCCTTTGGTAATGCCTATTGGCCTGGGTGAGAAAGATTACAAGCAAATAAAATTAAATTCATTGTGATATTGGATGTCATAATACCCCCAGAATTGTAATTATTCCGCACTTATACTTTTCATTTAAAATCATTCTGCTACAACAAAGAAATATTAGGAAACTGGAATGAGCAGGTTAGTCATTCTATCTGGTGAGCACAAATTAGGCCTTTTTTTGTAGACAAGAATGAAGGTAATAATCATAATCTAATCATGTGTGAGAGCGTGGTTTATTAATGTGAAATTGGAAGCATTATTTTGATCAGTCACCCCTACTGTAGCTTAAAGCATGCTGGGAAATGCTAAGAAAAAAAGGGCATTGTATAACCCATGATGCATTAGTATAACACAAATTACAGTATTGTTAATATGAAGGGATCAAATTCACCTCTCTCAAATGCAACGCAACTTATCTGTCTGTGCTGCTCTCCCCCATGCGCTAACCCTACAATGCAGCATTTCAGGAAACATCAATCTTGGCATATGCTGCCTAGCTTAAACCAACAAGCAGAGAAAGAGATAAGAGACATTCTTGGTCGGCACAGAAACGAGACCTGGAGAGGGCCTGCTTGATAGCAGTACTTGTTGTTCTGATGTGTTAAATAGCTGGCCTTCAACACCCCAGTCAATCGTTGAGTGAAGCACTGTGTAGCCAAGGGTTGCATGAGATAGCCAGATGGCTGAAGTCAATGGAGCTTTGCCTGGACCCCTTTGTGTCACACCGTGATAATTATGGACTTGGCTGCGCTGGCCAGTTGCTGGCCATGGACCACCTATGAAAAGGTTTAGGATAAATATATCAACATCAGATGAAATTAATGCTTGACTGTTAATCTTTGGTTCATGTCCGAAATTATTACACTATATTTCCGTTAATGTTTAATAGTCTTTTTTGCATCTCAAAAATAGTGAGAAGGTAAAATGCAATACGACATTGAGCTACAGTCTCTGTATAAGTCTCATGTAGGCCATTTGCTATATTCATGCCCACCAGCCAAAGCACTGTGTGTGAGTCATTTGACACAGGAAAACAAGAGACAAGTGAAGCGGACAATTGCATGTGGTGATGTGTGCCCATAAGAAGGTAAGCAGGACAAGGCAAGCAGTTTTTTTAGCTTCAAGTCCACAAAGGCCTATGTTCACTAATCTGCATACAATCCAGTCAGCAAGCCCCATTGCAAGTGGAAACGCAGCCCTTAAGCTGTGACATTAATGAGCAGATAGAGATAAGCTAGAGATAGAGGGATTCTTATCTTGTGCATGGAACTCCTGCACAGATACTAGATAAGCTCTTTTCAAAGAGTGCTGCCTGCCAGACAGACAGCCCAGATTGGGTCTGTTTCCCTGTGCGAGGGGTGGAATGTCCCACCTTCCTGCTAAAGACAGATTCATAAAGGATCTGCACTGGAACTCTTTGTATCTGTAAGCACACAGTACACAGGGAACAGACTGTACAAAGCAAACAGAACTAGTACCAGGAGGGAACTAGGGTATTACCGTGTCAATGTGTTTAAGCACAATTAATATAAAATATAATTGTGCTTAATATAAATTAATTTGACCTGCAAAATACACCGATCAGCCATAACATTATGACCACTGACAGGTGAAGTGAATAACAATGATAATCTCACTGGGTGGGATATATTGGGCAGCAAGGGAACATTCTGTCCTCAAAGTGTTAGAAGCAGGAAAACTGGGCAAGCATAAGGATCTGAGCGACTTTGACAAGGGCCAAATTGTGATGGCTAGACGACTGGGTCAGAGCATCTCCAAAACTGCAGCCCTTGTGGGGTGTTCCCGGTCTGCAGTGGTCAGTACCTATCAGAAGTGGTCCAAGGAAGGAAAAGTGATGAACCAGCAACAGGGTCATGGGCGGCCAAGGCTCACTGATGCACATGGGGAGTGAAGGCTGGCCCGTGTGGTCCGATCCAACAGACGAACTACTGTAGCTCAAATTGCTGAAAAAGTTAATGCTGGTACTGATAGAAAGGTGTCAGAACACACAGTGCATCGCAGTTTGTTGTGTATGGGGCTGCGTAGCCGCAGACCAGTCAGGGTGCCCATGCTGACCCCGGTCCACTGCCAAAATCTCCTACAATGGGCACGTGAGCATCAGAACTGGACCACGGAGCAATGGAAGAAGGTGGTCTGGTCTGATAATTCATGTTTTCTTTTACATCACGTGGATGGCCGGGTGCGTGTGCATCGCTTATCTGGAGAACACATGGCACCAGGATGCACTATGGGAAGGAGGCAAGCTGGTGGAGTCAGTGTGATGCTTTGGGCAATGTTCTGCTGGGAAACCTTGGGTCCTGCCATTCATGTGGATGTTACTTTGACACGTTCTACCTGAGCATTGTTGCAGACCATGTGCACCCTTTCATGGCAATGGTATTCTATGATGGCATTGGCCTCTTTCAGCAGGATAATGCACCCTGCCACAAAGCAAAAATGGTTCAGGAATGGGTTGAGGAACACAACAATGAGTTCAATGTGTTGACATGGCCTCCAAATTCCCCAGATCTTAATCCAATCGAGCATCTGTGGGATGTGCTGGAAAAACAGGTCCGATCCATAGAGGCCCCACCTTGCAACTAATAGGACTTAAAGGATCTGCTGTTAACGTCTTGGTGCCAGATACCACAGCACACCTTCAGAGGTCTAGTGGAGCCCATGCCTCGACGGGTCAGGGCTGTTTCGGCAGCAAAAGGGGGATCTACACAATATTAGGCAGGTGGTCATAATGTTATGGCTGATCGGTGTATTATT
Source organism: Esox masquinongy (assembly GCA_016801175.1). Classification (NCBI taxonomy): domain Eukaryota; kingdom Metazoa; phylum Chordata; class Actinopteri; order Esociformes; family Esocidae; genus Esox; species Esox masquinongy. The sequence goes on along the minus strand of JACXGI010002292.1, from coordinate 38,411 downwards.
GAACAGCAAAACAACAATACTCAAAATGCTTCTGACTGATAATAATTATAATAATAAAGCCATTATCATATATTATTCATCATATATTAATTGAAATGTATATCTTATATCTTGTTGTTCCATCATGTGTACAGTACACAAGAAACATTCAGTACTAGAATGTTTTATCCAGCCTTTAATATCTAGCATGCAAGGGACTGCATCAGACTGTTTAGACAACAGGCCCATGTGTTGACAGGCTGCAAAAGGAATTTAAACACCTCATTGTACACAAGGGACAACATTTAATCAATGCTCTCTGCATGCACATGGCCACCATGACATGATGCTGGCACCTTCCCTGTAGCTTGCTGACTGTAATTAAACCTGAGGTGGATGGGTGAAAGTAGAGATTATGGCAGCATCTCAAGTGGAACCCTACTCATTGCACCCCTTTTGTCCAGGGTCCATAGAGCTCTGGACAGAAGAAGTGCACTACATAGGGAATAAGTTGCCAACTTGGACACAACACTGTTTGCTGAGGGTTCACACTTCGCTCCTAGAGAGACAATGTCAAGAGTCACAGTCCAATGTCAAGGTCAACCTAAACATATGCAATTATATATAATGTGATCATATCCCAATGTTTTTATTCTCTAGAACAGTGGACTTACTGTCCTTAAATGAGAGAAAAACATCACTGTTCGTACAATCACTCCTTATTGGAAAGCAAAATAGGGTGCCAAAATAGGAAGTGCATGTCATAACCTATATCTGTAAGGAATGCCATACAGAATAAATGAATGCCACACATCACTGGAGGGACATACAGAGAGAGACTATATCGTAATTCTCATTTTGCTGCTTGGAAAAACTTGCGTCCGTGTTTGCCTGGTGCCAAACAGCTCAGAGGCAATCCCCGCACTGAGCCAGGCAACACTGGAACTCAGCTCCAGGGGGTCACAACAAGATCCACATTCAAATAATCTTTGCTCTTGGCTCGAGCAAACACAAGCCATGTTGTCAGCAGCTGGCAGTAACTCTCTCGCTACCCCCTTCAAACACTGAGCCACTTTTGATTAACGTCTCCACGGCTAATCATGTGCGTTCAGTGTGCCAAATTGGACCAGCCATGTATGGGGACTGTTTGTCTAGAAATGTTTTTCCCCCTCCTTATTTTTGTAAGAACCCTCATTGCATCCATAAGTATTTATAGAGGCTCCTACATGCCACCCCCTCCCATGGTCCTCTCTAGCTCACACAAAGAACAGGAAACAGGGGGTGGCGGAGTAATGCCAGCCCGTGGGCTCTCAACCAGAGAGGACCACCTCAACTCAGCCAGATGCACCCAGCTGCATAAATGTCATTGGTTTTTACGGTTTGTGTACACAATACTGACAGTAAGGGGACTGCAAGGTTTTACTGAACTGCAGAAAAAATTCTTCGAAAATGAATGAAAGTGGAAAAATGATTTTGGCCCCGGTGGATCAGATCTATCTGGACCTCCCTCTACCCTGTCCGGGCTTTACTGTTTTCAAATGTGATGATTCATGTTCCCTCTTCCTCTCTCTCACCGGGTTTGTCATTGCGTAACCTTACAGCGGTTGTGATAGCAGACATATTTGCCATTAGGCCAAAGGTGCCATGACATTAGACAGCACTTTGTCACTGGCATCTGGAATCCGCCTGGCCCAGTCTCCGTCAAGTCCTCAACTTAAGTCCTGACTGTCCTGTACATTGTCAGCAGGCTGTTGACATTAAGAGCTAAAGAAAAGCTGAATGAAATGATGTATGCTTTCAGGTAGGCTTTTTTTTTGGGGGGGGGGGGGGGGGGGGG
>JACXGI010002292.1:13835-36495 GCA_016801175.1 Esox masquinongy | reverse complement strand
CCATTTCGGACACAGACATGTATAGCGTAGCAGTGAACACTGTCTGGGATGTTGACTGTTCCCTCTAGGAGAGGTGGGTCTAAACTCACTGCCACAGCTGAACTCTAGTAAATCACCAGGCTTAGAGGAGTCTAGGAGCCCCCCGGCACACAGCAATTCAAATACGATCATGGGGCCTCCAAGTCTCAGTACCAATCTCCATTTCAAAACACCCTCCAAATGGGAACTAATGCATTAGCCCTTGCTAGGGGGAAAGCAGAGGAGTACTGCATAGCTGCTCAAAACGGTTTCATACATGTTTTATCAGGGGGAAATGAGAGGGAGAGAAGAGGCTTGGACCGATCCATTCATTCGTTGCCCATCTTATTAGTTTGGCACAGCGTTATTAGCTGCCATTGTGACTAAAGAAAGCCCTTGGGCCTGGTCCTGAGTACGCCGGCTCAGGGGTGAACTCAGTGCCAGGAGCTTTCTGGGGGTATTGGAACACCATGAAAATCCAATCCCAACCTTCAGCATTGAGGTTTCTCCCCGATAAACGCAGGGGATTATCAGAATAAAAAAAAACAATGTCCTGCCTATATACCATTCCTTATAGCTACCATTCTATCCTATTAATTGGAACTGTGTAGAAAAAAAAAAAAAAAATTATAATGAGTAATACTCTACAGAGCCTAGGAAAGCGGCTTACACTGTTAGACTGAAGCACCAGAAACACATTTTGGTATATATCTGCATAATACAGATATTGTTTCTGATGGTGGAAATTCTATTTCACATTCTGAACATGTAATATCAAGAAAAAAATGTGCAATACTAACCATTGAAGAAACATGATTTCACCCAACATGAATGCTGAATTGCTCAAGAAGAAAAAGTCTTTGTCTGCTGTGAAATGACAGACCTCGTAACAATCCACCTGGCTGCGTTGGATATGCCGTGAAGAAATGTGTCAATTGATTCCCATCTGCTGATGGACTGTGTGCTGAAAATAAATGTACCTTGCTAGACAATGAGTAAAATTGATGGAGCCTTTCATCTCCCACAGAACCTCTTAACGTTCACCCATAAAATGAATTGAACAAAGCCGGATAAGTGATGGAGGGAATAGGGGAGGGATGGGAGCAGAGAAAATGGAAGTCGGTTTTTCCACAAAAGCTAAATAAAAGCCCCCCTTCTCCCTCCCCCAAATCACTGTGCTGTAGACTAACAGGTAGGGGGTTAAGTACCTGCTGTTGACTGTCTGATTAGGAATAAAAGCACATGGCAGTAAAGCAAAGCACACAGCCAACAGATGCTCCCTGTTTGCTATCGGTGGAATATGTGGTTCAATTACAGCCGACCTAAATTGAAAGTGATAGTGATTTAAGTCTTCCCAATACAACATGCCCCATTCTGGCAACAGCAGTCTTTTCCAGGAGACCCTTTAAAGCGGCCCGCTACGCTAGCTGGTGAGTGTGAGACAGGGGAGCAGCATCGATTTCCCATAACATCCCTTAATGACCTCACCGCGGTTTGATCCAAGCTGTCATTACACTCCGCTACCCGGGGATAGGACTGGCGTGATTCGCGGCAGGCGATAGAGAGACGGAGGGGTGGAGGGGGCTTGAAGGTGGAGGAGGGGAATAATCAGGATGAATCGTCTATCTCTGGACAGGCCGCTCGGTGGAGGGGGTCTTGTCGATAGCGGCAAAGACAGACCCCCCTCCCTGGGCCATTTTATAGGACCTTCCAGATTCATTAGCAACACTGATGAGTGTGAGGACAGAAGGCGGGGAAAGGGGGAGGCAGGCTCTCCTCACTAACATCTGATAGCTTGCTGCTGCCCCCCCAGGCATTGGCCCTCTTAATGAGTCCAGACTGCAGGTCAATACTCCGCTCGGCCACCAGTCAATAGCGGTTACCTGCAACACAAACACTCAAAACCTGCTTTCTTACAAAATCAATGTCCTATTAGTCCCACCCTCTACAGCTCTCCTCTCCCAATATCATCGATCCCCCAAGAGAGAACGGAGGGCTCTGCAGCTGATCCATGTGAGATTACAGTCAAATCATCAGAATTAGAACAGAACCCCCTAGTCATTAGACACTGGGTGACTGCACAGAGTTCTTCATCATTTGTCAGCAATGAACATGACAAATGAAATGAGAGAGACAAGACACTGGAAGTATAAGCAAATCTAATAAAACATGTCTTTCTTCAGTGATCTGTGTATTATTGATTATTCTATCCATTCTAGTATCCCTGGCCTCAGAAATTCATCGTGAGCATGTGGATAAAAAGCAACATACTGCAGATGTTAGGTCCAAACTTTATTCCGTACAATTTTAAACCATGAATGTTCGTTTTCATTTTTTTGCACGCCTAAAACTCTACAGTACTTGCTTTGTATACAAGAGTCTAAGAAAAACAACTGCACAACACCACAACTGTCGACAGAGAAAGTCCTAGTGCCGCCCAATCAAAAGTGTCTTCCTTTTCTGTCCATTCATTTCACTGGGGCTGTATGTAAGCTTCTGGCATAGTTTATCTGTAACTGGGAGGTCTATAGTTTTGTAATTTCCCATCATTGGAAAGAAAAACTTGTTGAGTTAATCAAAGTTTCTCTCATTGAATCAACATTATCCATTAGTTCATTCCATTCCAGGTTACTTTCCATCGGGTGCTCAGTGCCTCTTTGCATAGATTGCAGATGATCATTCCAGCCCCACTTCTGACGCCTGCCCTTCTTCCTCCCATTGGACAGGCTCGTCTATTACCATGGTTTCCAATCTGGAAGTGGTTCTGTTTTGATTTCATTTGTTTTTCTAGAAACATTTAAAAAGGCTAATAAATGTACATTGTAATTTTGCTGCAAGGAATATCAACAAGATATTTACATAAATTTTCTTTACAGAGACCGAACAAAGACCTCATAATATATATTTGTCTGCATATCTCAAAGGCAAAACAAATAAAACGCAACAAATTCTTTAATGTAACTTTGTACAAAATCAGTAATGAGCATTTCCAGGTACCGTGAGGTTAACTTACTATCGTAAGGGTAAAAACTGAAGTCTTTACTGTGGCGCATAATCATTCATACGTCTCACAATGGACTGGGATAAATATTGAAAAGAAGCGGCTAATGCACCAAATACAAATTCATAAAAATGATGTCTATACATGGAACGAGGATAGGAAATGTACAAACTCATTTAAATCAGAATCAAACATCTCGCGCGAAATCATCAAAAGGTATTGGATTAATATATTAATATCAAATATTCAGTCGGAAATTAATATACACACTTTTTGAATCATGTTCTTCTTCCCAACATTCTCTTTAGCCTGTCCATATAAAATAAAAGCATGGCATGTGCTTCTTCAGCCTTACAGATCTTTAAGTAACCTACTGTTTCTATGCCTTTCTTCATTGAAAAGCAGTGCATTTTGTTCTCTCTACAAGGTTCCAAACTGGTGAGTGCGTCTTTATAAGCATCCATGCCCTTTGTCTGTGAAGGGAAGCTACCGTGCCTCCACTTCCTTAGGGTTGCGGGAGGGTGAGTAATCCCGGGGATCCTGGGTGGTGAGGGGGGTAGTCCTTCTGGGGGAGGCTGGTCTGGCGTTGCCCGCTGGCACTAGGGGAGGGGGGGCGCTAAGTGCAGCAGTGGGGGGTGTCCGGTTGAGCAGGCCGTTGTGCCCGGTGGACGGGCTGAGTCTGGGGTAGGGCATTCCTCCCAGGTGGGGCATGAAGGGGGGCATGTGTGGCAGGTGACCCTCCATGGGTGACTGGTGTAGCTGGTGGAGGCGCGCCCGGTCAAGCTCCTCCCTCAGATGCTGGCGCTCCCTGTCCTCGGCCTGTTGCCTCATCCGCTCGTGTTCCCTCCGCACCTCCAGCATGTGTTCGTGGTGGGAGTAGTCGTGGGCCTCTCTCTCCCGGTAGGCCCGCTCCTGCTCGTACATGCTGGGGAAGCGCTGGGCCTGTTCGGCCCTCAGCTGGAAGTCCATCCTGCGCTGTAGGTCCAGGCTGCGGTAGGCCTCCCTCAGCGGGTCCCAGGGGAAGGCTTGGTGAGGCATCCGGTCTCGTCCTGCAGCCGCGGCGGCCAGGGGGCTCACCCCCATGAAGGGTGCCATGCGGGCCCGGTCCAGCACGTTCAGACTGCCCATCTGGTGCATGGCGCTCATGGAAAGGGGCAGGGAGTGGGCCATGTGGACCCCGTGCAGGGAGCCGTGGGTGGGCATGTCAGTGCAGCGCGGGGAGGGCGGAGGGGGCTGCTGCGACAGTGGAGGGTGGTGGTGGTGGTGACCAGGCTGGGGGGGTGGAGGAGGTAGAGGCTGCGGAGGAGGAGCAGGCTGAGAGGCGGGCTCAGAGCTCACCACCATCACCTCCTGGTCCTCCTTGTGCTCCTCCTTGATCTTCATGTCGTTCTTCACCTTGTGCAGCAGCAGGTCCCCCCCGGAGGAAGGCGGACCCTCCTTCCGGTCCCTGTCGCCGTCCTTGAGTAGCGTGGGCGGGGGGCCACCAGCCATCTTAATGCTTGTATCCGACAGCACCGCCTTGGAGTAGGGGGAGGGCGTGCGATGGGCTGGTTTGATGGAGTCCTCCGAGGAACGTCTGTCAGTCAACTCCTTCCCTCCTCCAGGAGAGCGGCTCTCCTTCACTTTGACGTCCCCGAGCACGGCGGCCTCCCTGTGGCGCTCCAGGAGCTCCTTCTCGGCCTCCCGGACCCGGTCCACGCTGCTGCTGTGATGACGGCCCGAGTCGCTGGAGTTCTGGCTGTTTGAGCGAATCAGGCTGCTGATCTGGTAGCTGGTTGGGGCCGACGCGGGAGACGAACGGTTCGAGTGGCGGTTACGTTCAATCGAATCTCTGAGGAACACGAAAATAAAAAGTTGCATTTACCAGAAGAATACAAGGATGTTTTTACAGCTTTAATTGGACATGAGGGTGCATGAAAACATGCACTTAAATAACATCCAGTAGAAATAATTCTACAGACTACCTGACATTCCTGTCTTTAATAATTCTACAGACTACCTGACATACCTGTCTTTAATAATTCTACAGACTACCTGACATACCTGTCTTTAATAATTCTACAGACTACCTGACATACCTGTCTTTAATAATTCTACAGACTACCTGACATTCCTGTCTTTTATAATTCTACAGACTACCTGACATACCTGTCTTTAATAATTCTACAGACTACCTGACATTCCTGTCTTTAATAATTCTACAGACTACCTGACATACCTGTCTTTAATAATTCTACAGACTACCTGACATACCTGTCTTTAATAATTCTACAGACTACCTGACATACCTGTCTTTTATAATTCTACAGACTACCTGACATACCTGTCTTTATCCTTCTCCTCTTTGCCGATGGACGAATCCCTTTTCTCTCTTTCTCTCTCTCTTTCTCTCTCTCTCTCCCTCTCCCGTTCCCGCTCTCGTTCTCTCTCTCGCTCGTTGACTGAGTTGCTGCGCTCCGTGTCTGCCGACTTTGGCCACTGCGGTGGGGTGGGGAAGGAGGGTGGGGTTCGGTGGAGCCTGTTCCAGGTGTCGTGGTGGGGGCTGCCGAATCCAGGCAGGCCCCCGGGGCCCTCTTTATGGCCAAAGACACTGTTGGAGCCTTGAGGAGAGGAGACAGAGAAAAGAGTGTGAGCGAACCAAACTAAACCCCCTCCTGGACCACCAACATAAGATGGAGACTGAAGACACGGGGAAAGAAAGAAAATCAACACAAAGGCAGCTTTGTCTTTGTCCTGAGGGTTCTGAGCGGTCTCTCTGCAACAGCTCTGCTTTACAAAGACTGGGGAGGTTAATGGCTTCCCCCTCAGCTCTTCTTCATGGACCAAGGGGACTACTCTGCTCTGCTCCTCTATTCATTCCTCTGATTCTCAGCTTCTTTTTACTGGAAAGGTGGGTGGATGAGGGGGACTCAACTGCCCTCTGGGGGTTAGGGTTGTGAAAAGCCAGGGGGACCTTAGCATTCCATAGCGTGTCTATTTCACTGACATCCATTTCGCTACAGGGCAACTGATTTGGCAGATGGGAACAATAGAGAGAGTGAGACGGACAGAGAGAAACAGAGAAAGAGAGAGAAATTGAGAGAACCCTCCACAGTGGCAATGAAGGGGCTTGTAGAATAATTAATCCATGAATAGCAACCAAACAGCCAGCCTGTGAGTGCTGTGTGGGTTGGCAATGTTGCTGTCAGATTAAAGCCAAGCTACAGGGTAGGAGGGGAGGGGAATGGAGAGAGACAGAGAGAGAGAGAGAGCTGTGTTGTTCTGTCGCTGTGCTTCCTGCCTTTTCAATCCTCCCTGCGCTAGTTTTATTTTGGCATTTAATGCAGAGCTAAGTGCCTTGATTTCTTTCCTCTCTGGCCCTTCTCTGTGGTCTGATCGGCGCTGTGTCTGGCCGTGAGGGGCGGGGGCCGGCGCTTACCAAGCGAGGGGTTGCCTAATCCTCCGAAGGCACTGGTTGAAAGGTTGCCGAGGCCGCCAAAGGTACTGGAGCGACTGAAAGGATCTGCAAAATGCCAAACAGGGATTAGCTGAGCTGGCTGGAGGAGACCGACCACTCGTACCACTCGGCTTTTCTCTTACAAGCGGAGCTGTGGGTTTTCTAGCGCTGCCATCCTGCTTCCTCTAATCCTACAGTATGTAGCTAGCTAGCGAGTCTCGCTGCCCGCTCAGGCCACTGGACACTGGATTTACTCCCGCACTGTCCGTAATGGAGCGGAACCTTTGATCTCTGGCCCTGATGCTAGGGAGGCACTGCCTGACAGGGAGATGGTTTAGGTTGGAGCTGGACCACAGACAGACAGGGGAGATGGAGGTGTGCAACACGCCACAGTAGTATGGGGTCTGGACATTCAGGCACACAGCCGCTGGAATGGTGAATCTTTGTGGAGTTTAGAGGGGTGTCAGTGTTTCAGAATGCCAGTCAACCTGCTACCTAGAACAATAGGGATATTCAGCTGTACCTGTAGGATTACATTCTTGATTCCAGGTTAACGTTTTCTTTGCATTCTTTGTAGGGAGAAAAGGTTTTACCTGATCCTGCCTTAGAGAGCTTTATCATTATAGGCAGCACTGTTCATTTTTAGAAGAGTGACTTAGTTAAGCCTGGTCATAGTTTCCACACAGAAACGTATGTATACCCATCTGACTCAGGAGATACTATGGCCTAGTCAATACACTTCTCATTTAAGAGGAAGATGGGCAAGAAGCCATACTGAAATGTGCTAGAGGATATATCAATGATGAATTATCCTTCGGTCCAGTTGTTAAAGACTTCAGGTCTGTAGTGAATGATCTGGTCTGTCGATATGTCATCAAACAACAGCTGAATGATCGGGTCTGTCGATGTGTCATCAAGCAACAGCTGAATGATCTGGTCTGTCGATGTGTCATCAAACAACAGCTAGAAAATCTTTCCTGCTGAGACACATGAGTTTTTTTGTTAGGAAAGAATTTCACTCCAAATCTTTGATGGGTGCAATAATTTCTCAGTGTTTCCCCCCTGAGCACTTAGAGTTTATAAACTCAAATTGAATTGACTCAAGAGATCATCCAGTGAAAACACTTTGCTGCACTGAGGCAAAACTAAATATTTGTTGGGAAATAGACAAGAATACAAAAAACTAATTTACTCTGTAAAAGAGATGAGCAGAACTTGAAAAAGGCCATAGACAGATGCCTCATAGCAAAATGTCATCATCTGAGTCCATCAACCACTGCCAAAGGTGGTATGAAATAAAACAGTGTTGCGCGGTAACAAAAACCTCACTTGAGAAAAAGAGATAGAAAGAATTTCCTTCCTCTTTCATAGAATTTCTAGAATTTCTTCCTTCCTCCTTCATAGAATTTCTTCCTAGAATTTCCTTCCTTCTTCATTAGAACAGGCAGGAAAGTAATCCAAGAGTGTTTATTTTTTATTTATTTTATTTTTTTTACAAATCTCATGAATCCTCTCTACACAGCCCTAAGGTAATATTCGGTGTGAGTGATAGAGCAACAGGATGGCTTCACTAGCCAACTAAGGGCTTGTTCACATTACGAGAGACCGAATAAAATGCTAGATAGACTTATCTTAGTTTGCATAATCCTTTCCATAGTGTTTGAATTTATACCAGCATGTTCAAAACATACCATGCAGGATTGTGGCAGTCAATCACGGGTTATTCAAACAATATGCGTGCGGATTGCACAGAAACTTGACATAGGTCCAACACAATTGTCTTCACACCTGCAAGACTCCGGGGGTGGGGGGGGGACTATCGCAAATGTGGCGCACGCTAACTCGGAAGGTGGCATCTTGAGCTACCGATTTATGCAACTTTACACAACAAAATAATCCAGCATCTCGAGTCTCCTTCGCAATGTCTCAGAAAATGTAGCAGAATATAAACAAGCCCTAATGACCTCAATATATACTTATATATCTCTCCAAACAACAGTATTCTCAGTATGAGAGCAAAAAAGAGACAGAAGAGAGAACAAGGAAGATGTAAAATGTGATGCTACTTACACTTACCTGCCAAGTGGCTCGGCGGCAGGAAGCCACTGTGGTGGGGGGAAGGACCATATGGCGAGGCCGCGGGATGGCCAGAACCTATGGGGAGAGGGAGAAACATTTACCTCAGCGTGTCCACACTGAGATGTTGGCGCCAAACCTAAGGAAGCCTGAGACGAGCTGAAAACGAAATAAATAAACCACCCTAGGTCTGCAATACAGTATCTCTTACCCTTTAACCACTGTGACCTCTGAAATGCTAGAGGCAGAATGGCCCTCACATTTCTGGGCCCACCAATTTAATGATTAGTTTGTTCTAAATACCTTCTAAAAACCTAATACTGTATTATTGTATTTTCTAACATAGCCAGTCAGGTTGGCAACAGAACATGCTTTAAAATGATGCTGCCCTGCCCCAGATTGAGATTTATAATGGGCGGTTTGGGGTTGGGCATGACAGCAACAGCAGCAGCTGCATCGTGATTCTGGGGATCAGGCCAGTGTCCCAAACCAAACAAGTAGCAGTGAACCAGCTCGAAAACCTTAACACTGCTAGAACAGCTAAAACAATCACCTCTTTAGAGGTGCATAGACGCTTAGACACCATCCTTTCATCAGACCCTAAGGCATTTTCTCAGCTTATGTTGCACATACTCAATGTTTTTTTACAGGATTTCATGTTACTGAATGATTCCTCCGAATTTTATGATTTAGTTCTGAACAAATGCAGCGAAAAGTACTGTTAATGTACAACCCAGTTTCCCCCCAAAAAGTTGGGATTCCGCGTAGAACGCAAATAAAAAAATAATGCAATTATGTGCAAATAATTTATCCCTGTATTAAATTGAAAATAGTACAAAGACAACATATCAAATATTGAAACTGTTAAATGTTATTGTTTGTTTGGAAAAATACATGTCCGTTTTGAATTTGATGCCTGCAACACGTTTCAAAAAAGTTGGGACAGGGGTATGTTTACCACTGTGTTGCATCACCTCTTCTTCTAACAATAATCAATAAGTGTTTGGGAACTGAGGAGAATAATTGCTGTAGTTTTGAAGGTGAGATGTATTCCCATTCTTGCTTGATATAGGATTTCAGCTGCTCAACAGTTCGGGGTCTCCCTTGTGGTATTTTTTGTTTCATACTGCGCAAAATATTTTCAGTGGGTGACAGGTCTGGACTACAGACCGGCCAGTTAAGCACCCGGACTCTTTTACTACGGAGCCATGCTGTTGTAATATGTGCAGAATGTGGTTTGGCATTGTCTTCCCTGAAAAAGACATTGCCTGGATGGCAGCATATGTCACCCATGCCATGTGCATTAATGCACCCCCATACCATCACGGATGCTGGCTTTTGAACTGTGTGCTGATAAAAAGCCGGATGGTCCCTCTCCTCTTTAGCCCAGAGGAGGCAGTGTCCATGATTCCCAAAAAGAATTTCACATTTTGATTTGTCAGACCACAGAACAGTTTTGCACTTCACCTCAGTCCATCTTAATCGAGCTCGGCCCCAGAGAAGGGGATGTCGTTTCTGGATCTTGTTTATATATGGTTTCTTTGCATGGTCGAGTTTTAACTTCCATTTGTGTATGCAGTGACGCGCTGTGTTCACAGACATTGGTTTTTGGAAGTGTTTCAGAGTCCATGAAGTGATGTCCACTACAGAATCATGTCTGTTTTTAATGCAGTGCTGCCTGAGGGCCCGAAGATCACGGCCATCCAGTATTGGTTTTCGGCCTGGTCCCTTTCGTAGAGATTTCTCTGGATTGTCTGAATCTTTTAATGATATTATATACTATAGATGATGAGCTCAAACTCTTTGCAATTTTACATTGAGGAACGTTGTTCTTAAATTGCTGCACTATTTGCCCCCGCAGTCTTTCACAGAGTGGTGAACCCCTCCCAATCCTCAATTCTGACAGACCCATCCTCTCTGAAAGACTCTTTTTATACACAATCATGTTACTGATCTGTTGCCAATTAACCTAATTAGTTGTGAGATGTTCCACCAGGTTTTTTTTTAGCATAACACAACTTTTCCAGTCCCAGCTTTTTTGAAATGTGTTGCTGGCATCAAATTCAAAGTGGGCACATTTTGATATGTTGTCATGTATGTCTTTGTACTATTTTCTATTGAAAATAATGTTTACATGATTTGCACATCATTGCATTCTGTTTTTCTTTACATTTTACACAGCGTCCCAAATTATTTGGAAACAGGGTTGTAAAATACATAAAAAAAGCACTTAAAATCCGTGTTATGTTTTGATCCATTTTTGAATCTGATGAACTGTGGTGTTCTTAGCATTGGTTTTATAATCTTCCCATAATCCCCAAACATATTGGTTTTCATATTTGTTCTGTAAGAAACATTTCAATGTATTCCTATCCAGAGAGGTCAATTCCCAGTGGGCGGAAAAATCTCACCGTACCCGTACACGTGTAACCGTTCAGAATGTTGGGCCCTGGTGTTATGATGTTGACCTCCTCTAGCACACAGTATTCAGCTATATTTCATGAACGGTTAATGAACAAGCTAATTACAAGACCATACATGATACAATTCTGCCTAATTACATGCTATGGGACATCCTTCTCCATGGTGACCTTCATGGAATTACCCACCAATCAATGATCACACATGCTGGAGAGTGCGTTTCAAATTAATAACCCATTCCTGATCAAATGTAGTGCACTATGTAGGGCACCATTTGGAAGGCAAACAGAATGGCCACGTCTAACGCATGTCTAACGCATATCTTAATTTGAGTCGGTTTGCGACAACACGTGTGACTTGATATGTGGACTATAATTAACTGTCAGGCTTTTTTGTGCATGTTAGATCTTGTTCTGGAGGCAGATCTGCCCTGAAATCGGATGCGATTGGATGTCTCAGTGGTGAGGGCGGCGCTCACATTTCAAAAAGCCTGCATGCTCCGAGAGGATATTTTAAAAAGGGGCTTGTCCTTACCCTGAACTTAACCCATATCCTTAAACAAACCATAACCATAACACTTAACAAACACTAACGCTTATCTTCACCATTTTACATTTCAACGTGAATGGGGGAAGTTATTTAGCACGTGAGATGCAGAACATTAGGCCCACTCAGAAGTCATCATGATGCCCCTACTGTCTGCAGACTCAAGTGGATGAAGCATGGTGCTCAGCAGAATGGTGGGGTCAGGACGGTATGGTATTGGTCGGTACTGACCTGTGGAGGAGAACATGGGTCGGGCCAGGTCGTGTGTGTAGGGGAACCCAGGAAACACCCCTGGGGCAGGGGGGCGACTGAACAGGTCCAGCTTCCCATTCATGTCCAGTTTGTGTGGGTCCAGCTGCATCTGCTGTTAGACAGAGAGGGAGAGAGACAGAGAAAGATACAGAGAGAGACACAGAGAGAGATAGAGGCAAAGATATTAGCAGAGATACAAATAGAGAGAGACACAGAGAGAGACACAGAGACACAGGGAGAGATCACCAGGGATAAGATAAAAAGAAAGGTGGGAGGATCAGAAAGACAGAGTGGCACTGTCAGTGTTTGCAAATGTAGTAATTAACAATAATTGATACCAGCAATTTCATAGTTCAAGGAGGGACCTGTAATCTGCTGTAATCACTGCTATAATCACTGTGTGAGAGATCAGAGATGGCTGACAAAATAACTAATGCCTCCAGATCCCCGACACATAACCAGTGTGTCATAACAACATCAGTGTAAGCTGATTAGGCCCACTAAACCCCGTGAGGACGGGGTGCCTGAGACAACGGGAGTTTTCCAAACCAAAATGGCCACCGTCACAGAGAGAGAGGCCAAAGACACAGAAAGACAGAAATCCTTGGGAAAGGAAGACATTTGGGAGAGGGTACAGCCGCTTGACCTCCCCTAACCTCCACCACGCAGTCAGACACGCAGGCACAAGTGCAGAGCCTGCTCACCTTCATCTTCTGCTGGTGGTGGTAGATCTGCCAGGCGATCTGGACATGCACCGCACACCACTTTCCAGGTTTCTGAGAAGAATAGAACGGTTAGAATCAACAAATCAATGCTATGAAACATTGCTATTTGACAACGAAGGACAAATGAAAGCATGTCTTACTCTGACTGACGTCCTGAAAGGATCTGATACCTGCGTGGTTGGCGGAACAAAACACGAACCATTATCATCAACCCGCAGTCACAACAATCAGTACGTCATTAGGCTCCATTGTGAAGAACGACGTGTGATTGGGGAAACTCAGTGACTACTAACCCGTGGATCCTTCTGGAGGAGTGTGTGAGGTACTGCTCCCGGACGCGACGCCACGTCTATGGGGTTGGAGGACTAAGGGAGGACAGGGAGACATGGAGGACACTGTTACAAATGGCGAAAACACAAAACTCATTTCGGCAGACCAACTTTAAAGCCGCGTCTCTTCTGCATTGATTCACCTGCCTATAGCAGATGAAAATGATGTGATTAGCACTCTTACGAGGAATCCAGTACACAGTTAGCGGAACAAAAATGACAGCGCTTCTCATTGAGGTCTAAAAGAACCGGAATAGATCAGCGACCTTAAAACACTCCAAGTGCAGGTCACCTCTGGGTCTTCCACCCCTCTACCGCGCAGTGGGGAATTAAGGTGTTGTATGAACAACTGTATTGGGAACACACCCATCACCAGACCCTCCACCCCTTTACCCCTCAGTGGGGGATGAGGGTGGTGTATGAAGGAAACCAACGGTGGTACCAGACCCTCCACCCCTTTACCCCTCAGTGGGGGATGAGGGTGGTGTATGAAGGAAACCAACGGTGGTACCAGACCCTCCACCCCTCTTCTGCTCCACAACGGGGCTCAGCGGGGATGTCAGTGCTAACTGCACGGTACTCTAACCATCTGGAGGTGGGCAACTAAAGGTCTTCATAATGGAGCCTGTGGGGAATCAGACCAGGGGATTTAGGCCAGCTTTGATTGGTGGCTTACAACAGGGTCAGAGCCTGCTGGGCGGCTGCCAGGCCCTGATCGTCACACACCAGCCAGCCGTGCACGCAAACACACGCACACGCACACACACACAGCTTCTGCTTATCTCCAGCTGAACGGCAGCACAATGGCTGGCAGCTCAGGCCCAGCTAGCTTAGAGACAGGCCTTGTTTGCATTGTCCATCAGCGAAAAACAACTGCACAAAAAGAGCCAACTCATAAGTCTGGTTCACTTCAAATGGGTCCTCTACGCTGTACACAGAAAGCAAGGCTTTGGTGAGAGGACGAGTGGACGCCAGCGTGGGAGTCCGTGTCTGTATACAGTACCAATGTGAGTGGATGAGTAAGTGTGTGTGCAGATTGTGTGTGTGTGTGTGTGTGTGTGTGTGTGTGTGCGGGCTAACCTTGGGCTGGAAGGCTCCTTGCAGTGAGCTGAAGGGTCCTGAGTGAGGCAGCAGGGGGGGCATGCCAGGCATTGTGGGGGGGTAGGATGGGAAGAACTGTATGGAGGAGAGACACACAAAAGCACCTCTTAAAACAGCATCACAACAGGTTTCACTGAGACAACACTGGAAAGGGTAGGAGAATACACTGCTATTTCAAACTATCACTGCTATCTAATAACCCCTACCAGTTTCATAGAAAATACGGTAGACGCACTGAGATGGAAGCTGGAAACCAACAGGGGTACTTACATTTGAATGTCTAATGAATGGATTGTCCAATTTTGGAGCGTATTTGTCGAACTGCAGAAAAAGCAGGAAAAGCATAATAGGTTAATAACACCAAAAACGAACAACAACTGAAACTTTGCATTTATGAGCAAAACACCTCAAAGGAACACAGGAAAACTCTGTGTTGGCTCATTTACACCAGCCATTCAGTGACACGAGAGCAGAGAGGAAGTTCAGTACAACATCTGTAAAGGACATATGCCTTGGACGTCTGAAAGCAGCTGGCTCAAAGGAAAGACGGACCGTTCTGGGTCATGGGTTTGTGTCATTTAGCATGCGGCTGGCTGGCAGACTGAGTTAAATCATCAGTGATATGACTAATCAAATGGACTGCTAAAATTAGGCAGACATGATTTTTCAATTTGTCTGCACCACGGAAAAACTGCCTTGGAGTTAACTTAGGCCTGGATACAGAACTATATTTGGAGCTGCCTTGGAACAGACCCCGACCTTCCAAAAAGGCCCCAGCGTAAAACGAGAAGATTTAGTTATGATTCTTATTAAGTGGAACATTTGGAGAAATGTGAATCTAATTGGCTGTGACAGATGTAGGGTTTTTACAACAATCTCCGTTATTGAAACCGAGCACAGAGGAACAGATATAGACCATAGACCGTGACTGCCAGCCTAGTGTGTGTGAGGACAGAGATCGAGAGAAGTTGCCATTTTCTATGCGTAAAATCATATAAAAATTGCTATGTGATTTATTTTGTAGGTGAAATTGAATTGGTTTGAATGCATTTCCAGCGCAAAGGAGCTAATATTGGACATGCATAGCATGCGACTGAAATAACATTGAAATGGTTTAATATCATGAAAAATGTTCAGAGGCATACCCTATGACTAATGGAATAATTACATTTGAAGTTCTACCGAATGACTATTGCCTCATTTACAGTATTGTGTCTGATCAGGAGGCCAAGCCATGGGAATCTAGTTTACAAATTTGCAATTTAGCCATAGCGAGAGCCTAAGGAGAACGAGTGAGAGTTAGCATGTATAAATAGGAACATTGTGTGTCTGTAGGTAAGCCAATACTGAGCCTCTATATTGAGGCTAAGTGCAACTGACAGTAACTCATTCCTATTCAGTAAATACACAAACCATTTGCAAGTACTTCTGCAAGTGTTTTTACAAAGCCTCCTTGGCAATCGGCTGCCGGTTTGGGTTTGTATGAAAGAGGGAAAACCAGACACACGTCCAGTATGTGTTGTGGCTCACTCATGCAACATGGGTGGGAAAGGCGTTGCTCTCGCTCAAACGCACTCTGGGCAAAGCTCTCCTATCCTCTCCGACTGGGCCCAGGCCTCCCAGTGTAGCGGGGCCACTCTACATCCGCCACAGAGAATGGCCACTGTGGCGGGCGGTACGTTTGTGGGCGATAATTGGCCCAAATCAAGCACAGACATCCTATTGAGTGGAAACGCTGAGGCAGCTTCCGAGCTCATTAAACCGGCCCGCTCCGCCTCTCCTTTCCGTAAGAAGAACAGGCCTGTTTTATGTTTTACACTGGGGCAGTAACACTCGCTGCTGGCTTTATGGCTGTCTATAAAACTCATGCTTTGTAATTTACGGGGCCTGTCAGAGGTTTATTGTAAACAGCTTCAGATAATTAAAGCTCAATATTTCATCTTTAAACAATTAAGGATATTCCTTTTCCCTAAGAACACAGAGGGGAAGAGAGACACTCGGTGTTGCCATTTGGCAAGCCAGCTGCTTGAGGACGTAGAACAATAAACAAATACAGAGGATTCATAATTTCATTAATTACAGCTATTAGCCAAGGGCTGTTAGATAGTTGAAATGACATGGAGCGCTCAAAGTGAGCACAGCTGGGCCCATGCCGTCCAACTGCACACTTTATGACGAACACAAAAAACATCCACAACGTCGACATTACTCCTGCCTCTCTCAACAAGCAGTAAAACAGACGTCAAAAGACAACGTTGCAGGAGGGGAGGGGGAGAGAGAAGGGAACATGGGTTAAGTCAAAACAGTCTCATTAAACAGGATACAATTGCCAGTCTTATATCCCATTGTAACATCAGTACAACATGGAGATTTGAGTGCACACAGACAAACACCACACAATACCAGCACAGGCAAGAAGAGGAAATAACGCTAGCTCCTCTTTTCCTCTTCAAACAGAGTGCATTGAAATACAGCCTGGCTGCCATATCAAGGTGTTGCAGGGATCAGCTGTAGACAGATGAAGGCAGCCTAACACATGTACGCGTTATGAGACACAACCTAAACAGCCTCAATGACTTCTTATCAGATAGAGGGGTCATTCTTTAATTACAGTGGAATTTTTGGATGTTTTCTACACTTTGTATTTATTCAAATGTTGTGGTACATTATACCATACTTATTACCTAATATGTTATCCTATCCACACAAAATAGTTTAATTTCTTTCGTAAAACTTTTAGCCTGTTTTTATCATCTCCCAATTGCATTAAGTCCAATATGCCCTTAAAGCCTTGGCTTATTGCAAAAAGTCGAAGAGTTTTGCTCCCAATGTAACATATTTAGATTAACCAATATATCAATGGAATCTTCAAATGTATGCTACACTAAAAGGGTGTGATTAGCTCTTTTTCCCCCAAATATAAACATCTCCACTGATAACAAATTTGCCAAAAAATACAAATGAAATAAATGTATACTATTTGTCATTTTAAATTATTTTCCATGGTGCTAAAGTCAAGGGACTGCAGTCACCAGCACAACGGAAGACTGTCCCAGTGGTACACTGGACATAAGCTAAGCCTTTTCCTGAGGTTTCATGCTCCGTTCCAAACCTCCACGCTATAAACGGGCAATAGCCTCTTTATGAGGGGTCATGACATGATGGATTATATCTATTAGACTTATGCTGAAAGGGCACAAATGGGAGTCGATTTTCTGAATGGATTTCTAAGATTGCTATATGCATCCAAATGATGGATGAATACTCAGAACTTTTCTTGGGGGAAATGTTTCCGATCCAGAGCTGCCAATGTTTTGCCACTGGCTGACTACAGGCTTGATGCCTTGCTTTACGGCGGTTGAAATGGCACGGAAGCAATTATGCATTATCAAAACAGCCCCGGTGACGTCAGCCTCTTTCATCTGCAATGAAATCATTGAGTGTAACCATAGGCTTTGAATGTGTCATCACTGAGCATAAGCCCCCAGAGCACCGCAGTCACGCCACACATCTGCTGGAAGGCCCTGTTGTTTCTCTTGCGGGGCAGGGAAATCAGAACATTGAAAAACATTTAAAACAAATCCAGATGAAAAGAAGAAAAACACTCCATTCAATCACTCTCCTTTTTGCAAGGGCAATACAACTGAAACTGCAAAATGTATGTCAAGTTCCGGGAGAGAATGATGAATAAATTGAATTAACTGTACTGACGTAAGTTGAATGGTTTGGGCAAGCTTCCTGTGTGTTGGAATAGAAAGGGGGAATTCAATGAGTCTCTGAGCAGTGTAATGCATTTGAAGCTTGGCCCTGAATACATCTAACTAACCCACATGTACACTTCTGACCCCAAAAGCATAACATTTAGTGTCCCTGCGACAGTATGCAGAGGACCCAGAGGCCTCAATGCCAAATGATTGCAAGGGGAAGGAGGGCAAGCTCTGGCCCAATCAATATAAAGCGTACTGGAGAGAGGGCAGGCTCTGGACCTATCAAAAGTTAGGGTACTGGAGAGAGGGCAGAATCTGAACCTATCAGTCTACAGGGTACTGGAGAGAGGGCAGAATCTGAACCTATCAGTCTACAGGGTACTGGAGAGAGGGCAGAATCTGAACCTATCAGTCTACAGGGTACTGGAGAGAGGGCAGAATCTGAACCTATCAGTCTACAGGGTACTGGAGAGAGGGATCCGGGATGGTCATTTGGGTGACAGTGGTTGGTGGGGGGAAGGGTTGGTGGGGGACAGGGGTCGGTGGGCTGAGTCGCTGTATATGCGAGCTGTACTTATCCTCACATTTCTGGCCGGGGTACGCACCATGGGGGGTGCAGTGGGCGGAGTAATGATGGCGGCCGGGGGCAGACTGGGCGGGAAGGGAGTAAAGGTGTGCTGGTGGGTGTGTTGGTGCTGATGCATGTGCTGGTGTTGATGAAACTCTCCCCTCAACAGTGACACGGGGGCCAGCGGGGACCCCGTGGAGGACGGCCCCCGATTCCGCCCCTCTGAACTCTGAACCAGGAAGCGGTTATTCAGCTCCTGCCGCAGGAGGTCATGCTCTGCAAAAAAGGAGAGCGAGAAAAGGGGGGAAAAAAGGGAGACACAAGAAAGGCACGAACGCCAGTCAGTCTTAACAACAGGAGTAGAAGAGAAGAGAAAATAGTCACCTGGCATTCTCTGTTTCTCCAGCTCATGCTGTGAGGGTTTTCTACGTGAGGACTCATTGGTGGTGGTAAGAGAGTTGCCTGTGACAATGTGCCAATCAGAATCCCCGAATGAGGCTGGCAATACATGATTGGTTGGTTGAATGATATCAACAGGCTGGTATCTAAAGACAAGAGAGAACCAAGAGTCACCTCAGCAGAAAACACAGCAGACTCTCCCTCGACTGTCTTAGATCTCAATGCTTACTTATACTAACTACACTGACTACGATTACTGTAAAATGTCTATTACATTACAATAAACATTCCAATAGTAACATTGAAGGATAATTGACAAGAAACAATTATTCCTTTTCTACAGTAACAAAGTAATAAAAAGATAAAATGCTGCTACATTTTACATATAATGATATGTAAATATTACAACATGAACATAACAGAAGAACAAAAAGGCAGCTTCAATATGAAAGCCTTACGTCGTTTTGCTTCAAGTCTTATCTAGCATGATTTCCCCTGACTTGGCATAACAGAGCTGTCAGCTGACAGCATGTAGTGTTATGGAGGACAAAAGATCCTCTAGCATTTCACTTCAAGCTATTCTTCAGCTTAGATTATCAAAATAGAACTAACAAAGGGGCGCCTTTGGCCAAATTAAACCAGCCTACTTATTATGTTTAAATTTAAAAATGTCTACCATTGTTCAATTAACATGTGGATTAAAATGGAGAGGCATCAGCATATTTCAAATGCCTTCAGCACAGAGTAATAGGACTGTGTTTAGTCTTCTGTCTGGCCTTCACTCTCTTTTTGTATGTGAAATTGTAATAAGTCAGGTCACTTACCTACTGCATCATCAAATTATCACTGATTGTTACAGTGCTTGTTAAAGGACCATGTAACCTAACATGTTATTTAATATCACATATTTCACTTAGTTTATTCCCATTGTATTTAAGAGATTTACTGAAAAGTTGGCTTCACATTTTTTCTTCAACAATTGGACTTGAAAAAAAACACTTACTTTTTTGAATTGCTACTTAATAAAATAGAATGTGTCTCATTTAATGCCAATCAGATCTTTATTTTTCAATTATCAAGAGAACAGGCCACAAATTACTACTGAACAGTCTAGTAAAATATCAGTACTACAACAAGAATACGTACATTGCTGTATGTATTTAATGACTAATTATTCTCACTGGCTCTCAATGAAAGTGTCCAGTTTCTATATTTTTGCTGCCTAGACAGACAGAAAGAAGTGGCATTCTGACCACGCTGTCAGGAGGGCAGTCTTACCTGGGTAGGGGGTGCCAGCGGGGTGCCCAGGGACCACAAGGCTGTTGGTGGGTAAGGTCGGAGGTGGCGGCAGTGTGGCGGGGGTTGCGAACATGGCCGGATGGCGATGGGCCGGACTTCGCAGGGAGGAATAGTGCGAGGTAGAGAGGTTGGCTATGGACAGGGGCAGGGCTGGGGCGGAGGAGGGGAGGCTGTTCAGGTGCTGGGGGGATGGGGGCAGGTGGTGGTGTTTGGGGGGCCCTGCACTGGAGCCGCTGTGACTGGAGAGAAGAGATTAAAACAAAAAGACTATGTCAGCAATAAGTCAAAGCTGGAAGTTGTAGCTAGAGGTCATGTTATGTGCTCTCGACCTCACTACTTAAGTAGAAACGACTGGGTGAAAGGAGCTTTCATTTCAAGGTTACCGAATCACAATCGTATCAGCTAGGAATCAAACGTAAGGAGACTGCCGGGCTAAACTGCCGCGCAGCACACGGATCAGATGTCTCCCGACGGTACCTGACACTGTGCAGGCTGCTGTATTGGAGTGGGTGGTGCTGGTGGACCTGGTGGTTGATGAGAGGCCTGGAATGGTGTTGGTGCTGGGGAAGTGGGAGGGAGACGGGCACCCGGTGCTCCTGGAGGGGGTGCGGCTGGGCCCTCAGTAGAGGAGGGGTGGGGATGGGCGGCACCCGGTCCTGCTCTCTCTTGATGAGGAGGGGGGGCGGGGAGGCAAGCCGCGCCCTGGGGAGGGGCTGCGGGGGTGCTGCCTGTGTGGCAGCGGGGGCGGGGGAGCCCGAAGGTGGCGAGGCCGGCGTGGGGCTGGACACGGGCGGGGCAAAGGACACCTCGTTACTCTGCTCCTGGCTTCGCTGGAGCCCAGAGACTTTAGCCGAGCTGACAGTCTTGGACTCTGGATTCTCATTCGTCGACACACCTGCAGAGGTGGAGAAAAGAGAGAGGCAGGCTTGTAGGTGACATCCTCCAAGCACACAAGACATTGACTTTATTAGAACTGAGCCCATTTCTTGGTGTAAATCGCCATAACCTGTTGTAAAGAAAAGGCTTGGACACGTGTCTGACTGTTATGGAGAACTACTCCAGGTGTGGTACGAGGGTCCAGAAGACAAAGCCAACTACAGGTCGTCTGGACAAAGTTTGCCTTTTTTGTCTCCCAGGTTTTATGGAGTGTTTAATCAGGTCATTTTCATGCTTCACTATAATCAGATGATCCAATTTCTGCAAGCGATCCAGTCAGTATGAATAAATCACACGTAATTAAAGTTAAATGCCACTCCTATTCAGGGCTTTGCTGAGCACACAATCTGGCATGAAATAATTATGTTTCAATTGTGCTGTGAAAAGAGATCATGGCCCCTTATCATGGCTTTTATGCATCTCACTCCCCTAGATCTTTTAACGGATTTCTAAAGCCGTAGCCAAGCACTTTGAACCCAGCCAGACACTGCATCTCAGCCAATTTATCTGGGTGGGACTCTCGGAAGACAAGGAGATTTTATAACGAGGAGCATTCCCCAGAATTGTCATGTTCAGTACTGAGAGCATAACATTTTAATGGGCTACAATGTTTCCACTAAATAACTAACACTGCTGAGAAATCTCAAGGAGACTTTAATTGGAATGTAGTGACAAAAAGCCCTGCTTGAGAAAATGGAGGATGACAGAACAAGTGCCAGTGATAATGGCATATATCACCATCTCTCCATGACCACAGTCATCTAGCTACATTTAATAACCCAAGGTGAATGCAATTTTATTAACTAAGACCTATAATATTTAGCATTCATCTGAGCAAAGTGGCAGAGCCTGTGGCATTCCTCGGAATCCAGAAACTGAACTTACAAGAGAGAACAAAGAGAGAGCAGCAGCGAATGGAGAGTGACAGATGGATAGACAGAGATAAAAAGAGAGAGACCGACAAGAAGAGAATGGGCCTTTAAGCATCTCTAATCTCTGTCTCTAATGCAGCAGATATTCAAGAAGGCTTACTAGAGCCTCAATCAAACAGCTCCATGGGCACATCTCACCAGAGAGCAGCCAGTGACAAATGACAGCTAGCCTCTAGCAGCTAGTGAGAGCTCAGCTCTTCAGCTCCTTTCAGCT
This sequence comes from Esox masquinongy, assembly GCA_016801175.1. Taxonomy (NCBI): domain Eukaryota; kingdom Metazoa; phylum Chordata; class Actinopteri; order Esociformes; family Esocidae; genus Esox; species Esox masquinongy. Next base: position 14,535 of record JACXGI010002292.1, on the reverse strand, counting down.
CAGGGTTTCAGAGCAGACAGACTCCTAATGGAATATCCTGGGCTTATTAGAAACCGCTTCATCTTCCAAGGATTGTACAGCCCATAAAAGGCTAATAAAACGCTGTATGAGATTTTAAACACGCTCCCCTTTGCCTTTACTGGAGCAGCGGGGGAGGCAAAGGTGTCACAACTTTCCTAACGAATTCAGGCGTGAGTATAAATAATACGACTATAATATAAAAATTGTATGGAATAAGGATTTCATGTCTGAATGTGGGCACGTCTTGGAGAGAGAGAGAGAGAGGGGGAGAGAGACGGGGAGAGAGAGGGGGAGAGAAAAACAGAGAAAGGAGAATAATTATTTGTCGAAATGTTGCCCTTCGCTGACGTTGCCGTGGAAACCCCTCTTTTTCCCAGACACGTTGGTAGAGGAACTGAAGGCTGTGTTGTATATGTATGAACTGTAATATCTAGCCAGTAGGATGGCTGAGACTCCGGCTGGCATGGTGAAGGCACAATGAATACTGCTGGGTTATCTAAATGATGATTATAATGGGGGGTAATGAAGTCAGGGAGATGGATCAGCTGAGCCGCTCTGTCTCCTCAACACAGTTTGCCAGTCCACTCCAGGACCAGCCGTCCACCACACACACACACACACACACACACACACACACACACACACACACACACACACACACACACACACACACACACAC
>JACXGI010002291.1:62798-76127 GCA_016801175.1 Esox masquinongy | reverse complement strand
TTCCCACTAATTCTCCCTCTCTCTCACTGTCTCTTTCTCTCACTCTCTCTACCCTTCCATCCCCCCCCCCCCTTTTTTTGTAGCAGCCTAGACCCTTCTCCTGGAACTCACTCGATTTGCTCCTTCGTAATAAGGTGAGGATTAATTTGGCCAACAGCGTCAGAGGGTTTTGATGATGTCATCCATATGAATGAATCGGCAGATTATCTTCCAGCGGTGGATAAGATCCAAACACATACACGTGAAACCCAGGGTAAATGGTAGAGGGAGTCATTCCAGCAAGCCATGACATTAAGCTTAGTGATTGCACAAAATGTGCCGTTTCCATTTGTAGGATTCTCATAATATCAAGTAGTGAAAGTATCCAACTTCCACATGCTACTGACCCGCCACAACAATTCCATCCCCGTACACAATATCAGTTTTTTGTGTCTTACAATAGTATATAAGAGTGGCCTGGAGTATCACTTTTTCATCCTTCATGTCCTTTGTTACCTGTGAATCTGCTCCTGAATAAAGGCAGTGAAGTTGCTTGCCACTGTTTTCCATAAATTATGGTGAAAGTACCAGGTTTTTCCACTGGATGCAGCTGTTCCGACTACTGTCACACAATGTACTTGTGCCGGTTTCTTCTGGTGTTTATCAAATTAATATGATTTGGGAAGAAAACAAATATCTTTTGCTCATGATGAAAATAAATTGCAGGATCACCCTAATAAGTCAATCCGGTCCTCCATGTAATAGCATATTAGTTTGTCCTTCTCTTAGCAATCTAATGTTTCAACCCAACTCCTTGATTCCAATAAATCGGAGGGCTATCCCCACGGTGCAATTCCCACTTGAATACATTTCTTACTAGCCCAAAACCTAATGAAGAAATGGTCTGGCTGAGTACCGAAATGCTGTGACGATCCTGCGTGTTTCGTGTGATTAGTAATATCTGTCATTAAATCCAAACCACTTCCAATGGGAATGCCATTGCAAACCTGGTATTTGTGCAATAATGTATGCCAAATAACGTATGTCAAATAACGTATGTCAAATAACGTATGTCAAATAACGAAAAGTGAATTCAAAGGCAGAGGTGGTGGTCGTCAAGCCTTTTTCTTCTCGTACTGTCTGCCGTAGAAACCAAGAGTAAGAAAGCGAGTGAAGGGGACGGTAGTAAAAAGGAGGGAGGAAGGGAGGAAATAGGACAGAAAGAGGTGTGGAAGGAAACCGGACTAGAAGAGGTTTTTGGGCGGTGTCCGCTGAAGTTGGTCACTACAGTGAGAAGTGATATAGGTGATGGGTTGGCGGAGCGCAGTGGTGGCCCGTATTTCGTAACGTGTCACATTTGAGCTATGGAGCTTCTGAGGGAATCTCCCAGGGGCCTCAGCTGCGGCAATCACTGCTCAACGGGCCGTCACGGCCAATCAGCCTTCCCACCGATGGCCAGCTGAGCTCTACAGGTTGGGGCCAGCCGTTTTCCTTCCCTCGACCTGTCTCTCCAGTTCTTAGCCCCCCCCCATGCGCGGGGTATGCACCCCCCCCTCCCCCTTCTCTCCAGAGGCCAGGGGATCCCTGTCGCGGCCCTCCCGCTCCCATCTCCCGTAATTGAGATGGACGACGGGTGAAACGGGAGGGGGGGTCCTGCCACTGTCGCTGTGGTTACCAGGCACACAACCGCATTTAGAGTGTGTGTGTGTGCGTGCACCACACACTATTGCCTGTGTTTATTTGGCTTGTTGTTTGGCCTACTGAATGTCTGCCAATCCCATTTGCTCTGTCTCTCTCCCCCTCCTCTCAGTCCCCTCTCCCACTTCTCTCTCACTATGTCCTGAGCCATGTCTAGACCAGGTTCTTTAAAAGAGGGTTACTGGTGTTAGTGCTATGACTGCCTTTGCTGTCACGTAGTCCAGTAGGCCGCAGGTTGCCAATCAGGTGCAGTTGGGCTGTCGATTAAATTTTGTTTTACAGCAGTCACTTCCAACTCCAGGAGGAAAGCACCTGTGAGACTGAGTTGTAGACCCAGCCCTAATAAAAAATGGTCTCTGATGCTGTGTGTGTGTGTGTGTGTGTGTGTGTGTGTGTGTGTGTGTGTGTGTGTGTGTGTGTGTGTGTGTGTGTGTGCATGCGCGCGCGCGCAGGTATGTTGGTGTGTTGTTCGTCATCTTCAATCTCTCTTATGCAGCCCCAGACAGAATTAAGCCCTGCCTAAACGTGTGCTGAAACCGAATTCACCTCCCCCTAAACCTCAACTCAGTCGATTCTTCTCCATTTCTTGGGTGAGAGAGGAGAGGGATAAAAGCATATTTGCCCAACTAATCACTGAGAACAGCTGGATTTCAGGGAGCGACCGGTAAACAGGTTCCTATCCTCAATGAGATGAGAGCTGGTCCCGCCCACCTTACTCCTTCCCTCTTTTCCCTCCATAACTCCATCTCTCCTTTTAATGGCTCTAATGAGTTGTCGGCCAGGCTGCGGTCTGAGGGAAGACATCCGTAATGCACCATGAAATATGTATCTTTTAGTGAGAGAGGGGGAGGGAGAGGAAAAAAATAGAGAGAGAGAGAGAGATGGGGTTGTTTCATCCTTTTCTCCCTCTGCATGGGATGGGGTTGATTAATGCCGGATGCGCGCTGGACCAGGGGTAGGTAGAAGCGCGACGCAGCGGCCAACTGTAGGATGAATCCATCCCGACACTCTTTCCCCATAATTAGATTATCGGACTGATGAGGTAGCACCCAGGATTAGGTCCTTCATCAGTTCTGGAGGAGGCGGGTCGAGATGGAGGTAGAGAACGAGGGAGGAATTGGGAGGAGAATGGAGGGAGAGCAGGAGGGTTGGGAGGTAGGAAATGTGGGGAGGGTGAGGAAGAGATAAAAGTGGGAGGGAAGTAAGGAAAGAGCTCCCACGTCCCGTCCTTTACGTTGCACGTGCTTGTGGTCCTGTGGATTTAACCCTCAAAAATATGACATTTCAAAGACTCTGCTGGGTTACAGTACTTAGAAGGAAATCAGTTAATTTAAATAAAGAAACTCTGAACTAATCTATGGATTTCAGATGACTGGGAATGCAGATACGCATCTGTTGGTAACATATACCTTGGGGGAAACTAGGTAGGGATGTGGGTCAGAAGTCGCGGATGAGCTTTGCTGAGATGTTTACTGACAGACTGAGAACGAAAGGCTCACAAACGGGGATGAAAACGAATTTGTGCAAAGAATTTAGAGAAATGTGGCTTTTTTTGAGTATGTAACATTCCTGGCAGCTTTTATTTGATACATTGACGTTTGATGTTATAAATAACCTCCATAAAAGGTAAAGCCTCAGAGTACTGGAAACACGTTTTCTGTGCAAATCATTACTGCCACTACTACTATTACTGCCACTTCCGCCAGTAGTAATGTTGACACATAAAGCTTGAAACATAAATCTTGCCTCCAGGTTTAGTTCAGTTCTTGCACAGGTATCAAAGGTTTTTACCCAGTTTTTCCCCCCTCTCCCTCCTTCTGCCCCCCCCATCTTCCCCTCTCCCCCTGCTCTCCGAGGGTTCCCCTTACACTAAGAAGGTTGAAGCCAGGAGGGGTGCTTTTAACCTGCCTGTGCCCCCCCACCCCCGCCCCTCTGCTTTAATTTATGGGGGAGACATTTTAGGGTTATTTTTACACGCCAGTCACTTCTTACGGACATACATCTACCCTCGGGGGATATTTAGGAGCATTGTGTTCCCAGCTGGAATGTCCACACTTGACAAGCTTGAAACCAATGGTGTTGGGCAATTTCATTTTTTAAGTTTTGAAAAACACATTTAATTGTAGAACATTTCGGAGACACATTTCAGTTGGTAAGATCACCACCAGCACAAAAGTAAAAGTGTTATTCCGAAATGGTTAGTGTGTATTGTTAAAACTGGTCCTCGCACACATAATGAAATGAATAGCTTCAGTTTGACATGCATTTTAAAGTGAGTCTCGGCATAATTCCGTCACTGTTGATGTGCCCTGGGTTGTTTTTTGCTGTTCAGTTGTACACGTTCCTTCAGTATGAAGGGAGTACTTAAACTCCTGGACCTCTACGGCACAGACTGTGCTGCACTTGAGCTCAAGTCCAGTTTTCTCTCTCCTCAATTCCGTTGCTGCAGCAAGTAACCATCCAACCTCTTCCCCGCTCATATGCTGCGGGATGCATTCTCATGGAGTGCACACGGAACTCTTTTGTGTATGTCACTGATTACATTGGTCTTGCTTAGACCCCAGCCCTCCCGCCATTCCCCCTCCTAGCCACCTTTACACCACCTTTGGCTGCGAGTTGTTGTGTTCAACCCTGGCTCTCCTCACCTCTACCTCCACCGCAGTCTGAATTAGCCAGCCCCGCTGAGGTTATTTATTAACTCTGGCACTGGCGGAATTCTGCCTTTGTCTTCAGCTGTTGAATTGGCTGGCAACTGTATCAGACACACACAGAAACAGCATTGCCAAACACACAGACATGCGAGCATGCGCATAAACGTGCCACACACACACACACACACACACACACACACACACAAGCGTGGACCCACACAAGTGTGCTATTGCCTACATACACATTTTTATACACACACCCGAGCCTCCGCATTAGATTTGATAGGTAGTTGATCCGTGCGTTGTGTGTGTGTTTGTGTGTGTTGGCGAGAAAGACACTTGGAGATATGGACGCGTTTGTCACCCCACTCAGTTTTCATACTGCCGTGCTTCCTGTGGTCTCGTGCCAGAAGTCACACACCCTCGCCTTTGGAATTATGACTCAAGTTCTGACCTCTGAATATAAGAGCGTTGATGTCTAAGGACTGTTGTCTTGTTTTGGTAACACCGTTTTATGAGCGCATCTGATCCTGTGTATGTGGTCAGTGGCTTATCTTAAAGGGCCCATAACAAAACGGTCTACCCACCTCTGTTCTGGGAAAAAGCTGCAAGATGGGCCTTAAATTCAGACAAAGCAAGGTGGTGCGGTAACTGACAGTCCAATACATTAACATTATTAAATCATCTTTTGTATAGCAATTTTTTAAAATAAAATTAAGATACATCATGAGTGAAATCAAAAGAAATTAAAATACTAAAACAACAGTTGATAAAAGACTAATGCAACACATTTCTCCGAGGTATACAGATACACAAAAAACTTTCGGGGAGCATGTTATATACTTTTTATTCAGCAGCGGGATTTGTCCAGCCACTCTACAATAAACGGCTTATTGATGAAGAGGAGCTGCTTGAAAAGATGGTTCTCCCATTTCTGCAGAGAACATCTGAAACTCTTTTAGAATGGCCATTGGATTCTGGTCACCTCCCTGACCAAGGCCCTTCTTGCCCTGTTGCTAAATTTTGCAGGCCTGCTAGCTCTAGGAGGTGCCTTTGTGGTTACATACTCTGCAATGCTTTGTGTCTGAGAGCAGGTCTTAGCCGTGGTTTGTTGACCATATACCACGCCCTCATGCCTTATTGGTCACTTATAAAATATAAGATCTATACTAGCTCTACAGTGATGTGTGACTCCACATTCTCTGTCAGCCAGTCGGTGTAAATAAGTAAAAAGTACAAGGGACTGATAAAACATGCCGTTATTTTTTTACCTCATCTTAATCTTTGACACTTAATCTTTTACTTAATCTTTGAATATTTTGGAGCTCAGTGCAAAGTCTTTCTTTGCTCAGTGATTTCTCAGTTCCGGCTGATTTTAGTCTTAGCGGAATTTGGGGGGGGGGGGGGGTTGTTTCACAGTGTGTGCACATGTGTCTGGGTATGTTTTGTCTGTTGGTATGTTGGTCTGACAGAGTTTTGTGGTTGTGTGTGCCCAAAACGTGGCTGGTGTACGTGACTGCATGCATGTGTCTTTGTGTGTCTGTCTGCTTGCATGTTTAAGGGACAGATGGAGTTTTGGAACTACTGGATCTGCCAGGGGGAGTCCACGGGTTCTGTGCCATGAGCAAAGCCTCCATTGATTAAGGACGTCTCACATTCCCCGTCACATTCCCCGTCTTTGTAGTTTTTTTGTTAAATCGATCACCCATGGCTCGTATGTCGCGGCCATTAAATAAAATTATTAGGAAAGCGACATCGGTGGGCTGGTCCGCTAAAGAGAAATGCCTTTTCTAAATGCAAAATTGTTTGATTTTGAAATTATTTGTTTGAATTTGAAATTAAATTTGAATACACTAATATGGGTGATTGGTATAGGGCAATTGATGACCACAACGATGAATCTGGTAGTAGTACTAGCTTAAGTGATAACAGAAAAAACCTTGTGGTGCACATTGATTGTGTTAACGTATCATTCTATTTATCACTGTCATCAATTGATTGCGATACGGATTATAGTCCCTATGGCTCAGCGATAACCCCTCCTCACTCAGGCCTTCACTCTATTGTGTGTGTGTTTTGATGTGTATTGACGTGTATTTATTGCCATTTTTGTGTCTGTGTACACTCACTTTGTGTATATACATGTATTCCTGCAAGTGTGTGTGCATGTGCTTGTTTTACAGTTGGCCGTTATAAATTATTGTGTGAAGCTTAGTAGAAATAGTAGACTTCCATGTATCCTTAGCCAGAACACACTGTAATATTTTGGAATGGCAAACATGGGTTATTGAAGGGCAAGATAGTAAAGCTGCAGATGTCCCAAGTTTGCTAACTGAAGTAGGCCAGGTCCATTAAAGGATAGGTAACATTTAACACATCCACATGTGACACGCATTAGCATACGCAAACTACTGTAGGAATACATCTAACCAGCTCTTTCATTTACTGCATAAAAAACTAACTGAAATAAACCACCGGTTATCAAAGAATGTTATTCAGATAACTTACGGCACATGTAGATAGAAAGATAGCCAGCCTGCTAATGTGAGCTTTTTAGCTAGATAGCTAGCCAAACCAAGAGGTGGAAATCTTGAAAATGTCCAGAAAGAAATCCTTCAAACCTCAAATCCTTGAATTAAAAAAGTCGCCACAGCAGATTTTGACAACCGCTGGTCCTAACAGCTAACATGGGATAATATGGAAATGTTTTTTGCTTTTATTAGTCCTTTATTAAACTTAAAAAAGAAGATCTAATGGCTACATAACTAACTACAACTAACTGCAATACACAAAATTAATATTAAGAGAAGTTGAAGAAAATCTTTTAGAAAGCCAGGCCAAAAAGCTGTGTATTAAGACCTTTTTTTAAAATGTCAATAGTATATGCGTCCCTCAGATAGTCTGGCAAGCTCTTCCAAAGAACAGGTCTGGGTTTTAGCAGCTAAAAGGAAATATACAGTTAGGTCCGGAAATATATGGACACACAATTTACATAATTTTGGCTCTTTACGCTACCACAGTGGATTTGAAATGAAAAAACCAAGATGCAATTGAAGTGCAGACTTTCAGCTTTAATTCAAGGGGTTGAACAAAAATATTGTATGAAACGTTTAGGAATTACAATCATTTTCATACATAGTCCCCTAATTTCAGGGGTTCAAATGTAATTGGAGAAATGAACACAATCATATTTTTGTTCATATTTGTTGTTCATTTTTGTTCATTTTTTTGTTCATTTGTTCATTTTTGTTGAGAATCCTTTGCAGGCAATGACTGCTTGAAGTCTGGAACGCATGGATATCACCAAATGATAGGATTCTTCCTTTGAGATGCTTTGCCAGGCCTTTACTGCAGCTGTCTTCAGTTGAGGTTTGTTCTTGGGTCTATCTGCCTTAAGTTTTGTCTTCAGCAAGTGAAATGCATGCTGGATTAAGTTGAGATCAGGTGATTGACTCGGCCATTGCAGAATATTCCACTTCTTTGCCTTAAAAAACTCCTGGGTTACTTTCGCAGTATGCTTTTGGTCATTGTCCATCTGTATTGAAGCGCAGTCCAATCAACTTCGCTGAATTTGGCAGAATCTGAGCAGACAATATATCCCTATACACTTCAGAATTCATCTGGCTGCTTCTGTCTTCTGTCACATCATCAATAAACGCTAGTGACCCAGTCGTTATGGTAGATTTGGATAATGATATGCCTACCTCCTGGAGAGTATTCTTCACTTGGCTCGATGTTGTGCAGGGGTTTTTCTTTACCATGGAAAGGATCCTACGCTCATCCACCACTGTTGTCTCCCATGGACGTCCAGGCCTTTTTGTGTTGCAGAGCTCACCAGTGCATTCTTTTTGCCTCACAATGTACCAAACTATTGATTTGGCTACTCCTAATGTTCCTGCTATCTCTCTGATGGATTTTTTTTGCAGCATAAGGATGGCCTGTTTCACTTGCATTGAGAGCATTGACCGCATGTTGTTGAAGCAACAGCTTCCAAATGCGAATGCCACACCTGGAATCAACTCCAGACATTTTACCTGCTTAATTGATGAAGAAATAATGAAGGAATAGCCCACACCTGTACATGAAACAGCTTGAGTCAATTGTCCAATTACTTTTGGTCCCTTGAAAAAGAGGGGGCTACATATTAAAGAGCTGTAATTCCAAAACACTTTCTACAATTTGGATGTGAATACCCTCAAATTAAAGCTGAGAGTCTTCACTTTAAGCCCATATTCATTATTTAACTGTAACTTGAATACATTTTGGTAAACAGCCAAAATAACAAAACATGTGTCAGTGTCCAATTATTTCCGGACCTAACTGTATCTGAGGTTGAGTGGCAAACATTAAGTCTGGTCGTGAATAATCGTGGCAAACAAAAGCATCACTGTTCGGTGTGAAAAATCCAAGTTGTTGATTATTATTGAGGTTATTTTGAGTATATTGCTAACAATGTCAGTATAATGAGACTGTGGGAGAGTCACAAACCACTAACTGCACATAAACGGCAACCAGAAACAGTAGCGTTGTCAACCTTAACGGCACATTTGTAGTCAACTGCTATTGCAAAACAGCTAGCTCAGGTCCTCCTGAAGTCACTCTGTAAGGGATCCGCGTTCATACTGAATCCTTTGGCAGCCATTTTGATTCAAGCCCTTCAACAGCTGTTGGGCCCAAGTTTGTCTCTTGCAGTTCACTCGAAAAAAAGATGGACCAAGATGGAGCCAGTGATCGGGGAATCAAGTAGACTCTTTTGCACTTCAGCTAATCAGACAGTACAGCTGATCAGACAGTACAGCTGAGGAGCAGCGGGATCTCAAGAAGAGGCCGGCACCAAAAATCCAGCTAACTTCTCAATCACAGCGCTTCAGAAATATAGCTTCAGTTCAAACGGGACACCGTGTGAGGTCATTGCTCACACTGAGGGTCAACCTGGCAGGTTATTAAGTGCTGTGTGTGAGCAGTTAAGGCGGGCGTGTTTACAGAGTGACCTCTCCAGTTCTGGCCGGCTAGGATGGCTGCTTATCCCGAACTGCCTGTCGAACTGGATTCTGCCCCTGCATCCCAAGGCCGGAGAAAAACTGAATGACCCCCTTACTGGAATGCAGTCATCTTGAAAATGTATCATAAAAAATATTTTGTTGAACAGAAAAACAATTTAACCAGTTAATCCCTAAATTGATTTTAAACAAACATACATTAATTTGAGTATAAAGGGACCGTACAGTGGATATGAAAAGTCTACACACCCCTGTTAAAATGCCAGGTTCTTGGGATGTAAAAGAATGAGACAAAGATAAATCATGTCAGAACTTTTTCCACCTTTAATGTGACCTATAAGGTGAACAATTCAGTTGAAAAACAAACTGAAATCTTTGAGGGGGAAAAATAAAAAATAAAAAACTCACAATAACCTGGTTGCATAAGTGTGCACACCCTTAAACTAATACTTTGTTGAAGCACCTTTTGATTTTATTACAGCACTCAGTCTTTTTGGATAGGAGTCTATTAGCATGGCACATCTTGACGTGGCAATATTTGCCCACTCTTCTTTGCAAAAGCGCTCCAAATCTGTCAGATTGCGAGGACATCTCCTGTGCACAGCCCTCTTCAGATCACCCCACAGATGTTCAAATGGATTCAGGTCTGGGCTCTGGCTGGGCCATTCCAAAACGTTAATCTTCTTCTGGTGAAGCCATGCTTTTGTGGATTTGGATGTGTGCTTTGGGTCGTTGTCGTGCTGAAAGGTGAACCTCCTTTTCATCTTCAGCTTTCTAACGGACGCCTGAAGGTTTTGTGCCAAAATTGCCTGGTATTTGGAACTGTAACATAATTCCCTCCACCCTGATTAAGGCCCCGGTTCCAGCTGAAGAAAAACAGCCTCAAAGCATGATGCTGCCACCACCATGCTTCACTGTGGGTATGGTGTTCTTTGGGTGATGTGCTGTGTTGTTTTTGCGCCAAACATACCTTTTGGAATTATGGCCAAAATGTTCAACCTTGGTTTCATCAGACCATAACACATTTTCCCACGTGCTTTTGGGAGACTTGATGTTTGTTTTTGCAAACTTCAGCCTGGCTTGGATGTTTTTCTTTGTAAGAAAATGCTTCCGTCTTGCCACCCTACCCTATAGCCCATTCATATGAAACATATACGGGAGATTGTTGTCACATGTAGCACACAGCCAGTACTTGCCAGAAATTCCTGCAGTTCCTTTAATGTTGCTGTAGGCCTCTTGGAAGCCTCCCTGACCAGTTTTCTTCTAGTCTTTTCATCAATTTTGGAGGGACATCCAGTTCTTGGTAATGTCTCTGTTGTGCCATATTTTCTCCACTTGATGATGACTGTTTTCACTGTGTTCCATGGTATATCTAATGCTTTGGAAATTATTTTGTACCCTTCTCCTGACTGATGTTTTTCAACAATGAGAACCCTCTGATGCTTTGGAAGCCCTCTGCGGACCATGGCTTTTGTTCTGAGATGCAACTAAGAAAATGTCAGGAAAATCCCACTAGAACAGCTGAACTTTATTTGTGATTAATCAGAGTCACTTTAAATGATGGCATGTGTGTAATGACTTCTATTTAACATGAGTTTGAATGTGATTGGTTAATTCTGAACACAGCCACATCCCCAGTTATAAGAGGGTGTGCACACTTATGCAACCAGGTTATTGTAAGGTTTTTATTTTTCATTTTTCCTCCTCGAAGATTTAGGTTTGTTTTTCAATTGAATTGTTCACATTATAGGTCACATTAAAAGTGGAATAAGTTCTGACATGATTTATCTTTGTCTCATTCTTTAAAATCACAAAAACCTGGCATTTTCACAGGGGTGTGTAGACTATTTATATCCACTGTATGTCCAATTTCTACTCTATGCTATTACTAGCAAAAGTGACATCTGCAGATGATGTTATAAATTAATGTTTAAAATATTATTTTAATACAAAATAGCTCCAAGGGCCTGAGATATTCCCCATTTAAACGTTCTATTTAAATCTTCACATACTTGCTTGAGACACAGTACTATCATTCCCACCCAAAACCACTCTGGACTAGCTAACACCATTCTGGTCTCTCGTGTCGGTAAGGGAAGACGAGGAGTCGTGTCATTGTTTCAGTAAAGTCTTGTAAACGTTAGAAGCAGGCTTCTTAACAGTGCACCATTAATGAAAATACACCAGGCTGTCATCGAATAGTTCAATTTTCAGATTAAAAATCCTCATAAGAAATGTGTTAAATGTGCCATACCTTCTTTTTTTCTCTCTCCATCTGTCAGATAAATATAACGGTACTTGACTCTTTCATGTACCACTAAAGTAAAAAAAAATATTGACGCATGTAAACTGTTAGTATATTATTTGCCAAGTTGGCATTTTAAGTGACTAAGTCACTTTGAGATTGAGTCATCATTTACAGAAAGAAATACAGAAATTAATATACAAACAGAATGAACTCCAAAAGTATTTTGACAGTGACATATGGGTGAGTACCCTAAAATGGGGGGACTCTACAAAACATGTGGTCATCCAAGCGAATGGAAATTACCTCAAAGAAAGCTGACTGTCTGCACCATAACTACATGTTCAGTGTTTCATTTCACATCCAAAGTAATGGAATAGAGAGTAATGGAATACAGAGCCTACGAAATACAACAACGGATTGTGTCCATGTCTAAATACTTTTGTGATTCACTGTACATGATCCGGCTCCTTAGTTAGTAGTGATAGCGTACAATAACAAAAATAAACAGATTACTGTAATAACACTGCTCTCCACAGAGCTAGGCCAATGCACCTTTAGTTTTCGTGAGCCCCCAGTTTTTGAACAACCTGGCATTTTTGGGTGTCATCGTCATTCCTCGATGCCTCTAGGTTGATTCAAGACTCATGAAGAATCTGTTACATAAGAGCTGGGATCGTTTTAATTGAGCATACGTACAGTATTTGGCTGCATTGTTGAGATGTGCTGACATTCTAGATCGTCGTTTTATTTGTCCGTTTTACTTTCTTTGAAATATATTTGATCAAGATCAAGTAGCCTACATGGTACAAATATTATGCATGTATTAAACACAGTGTCATTTCCAGCTGAAGCAGAGTCATTAGTCCTGAACTGTCCAAAGTGATTTCTAACACCCCTAAACAAGTAACACATACACACCTGATGATCCACCTACTGCCACCATGTCGGTCACGCCACGGCGTTTCTCTTCAAGAGCGGGAGATTTCCACCCTATCCATGACACGATCGTCTCCGCGCGAGTGACTGTGTCTGCGTTTTTCCGAAATACGCCTGACGTGCCGGCTTGCGGGAGAGGCCAAAGGGAGGCGCTCGTTTTGAAAAAGGCAGCTCATTTCCACGCCGGCACGCAGCGGGCCTCCGCCGACGAGCCCGCTGAAGTATCAGTCCCTGGCACGCGTGAGCCGCTGATGTTTGTATTTGTGGTAGTCCAGGCCGTGTTCACAGGGTGACAGTATGCGGCCTTCACATGGCAGCTGTAGGCTCACACTGCGGGTGAAGGGCGGGACTGCTAGCGTGACACCGCTCTGTGTCAGCGGTCAAGGGCAGCCGTATAGCGCCGAGGAGGCGCTGTCTGTTCTCCTTCGCTGTCCTTAGAATAGAGTCTTTATTATCCCCGGAGGGACACTCATTTCACTGCGCGGTACGGAAAGAAGAACTGAACACATGACACACAGAAGGAAGTAATAGTGCCATATGCGCACATCCCATTAGGAAAGCGTCTGAAGGCATCTGGGATAAAGGAGTGTTTAGACCTGATAGTCTTAAAACTCAAAGGGCCTGAATCTGTCCTTGGATACAGACACGTTAAAAAATATGTTGTTTTCGTACATCGTTTTGTGAGCTCAAAGTATTTAAAATGTGTACATGCATTCTTGTGTGTGTGTGTGTGTGTGTGTGTGTGTGTGTGTGTGTGTGTGTGTGTGTGTGTGTGTGTGTGTGTGTGTGTGTGTGTGTGTGTGTGTGTGTGTGTGTG
>JACXGI010002291.1:46889-62698 GCA_016801175.1 Esox masquinongy | reverse complement strand
GTAGGGTAATCAGTAATTATACACGCTGGTAAGTTCAGAACAGAAGTTCTTTATTCCCCCCTGACCCACGTCCTAATGTGTTTGTATATATGGGTGTGTTTGTTTGTATGTTCTCGCCTTACAGTTTGCTGTGATAAATGATTGCCAGTGACAGTATTTCAGGGCTCGGTCTTTACATCTCACCTACAGCACCCGTACTTATCAGCCAAGATGAAATAGTAGTCCCATGTATCTTTGGCCAGGCCAGATCACACTGTAATCCACTGGAATGAAGAACATGGGTTATGGAAGGGCAGGAAAGTAAAGCTGCACATCTCCCCAGTTGACTGAAACAGACCAGGTCCATTAAAAAAACACCACTAAACAAGTGCCACACACACACACACACACAGACACTCACTTACTTTTAATGCACACGCTCAATGAATTATTGATGCAGTATTTTTTTACTGATTCAGTTTGGAATTGTCAATCATAGGGCTGTTTCTATTTAAACTCAGAATATTGGAATTTGGTCGTCTGTGTGCGCGCGCGTGTGTGCATGTTTCTAACTTAACTATATTATGTGGACAAAATAAAATCAGTGTCACTAGGTTTAAGACAACAGTTACAGTTGGGGCGTAGGATTTGGATTAGAGTTAGGGGGAGATTTAAGGTTAGGCATTACCAGTTAGGCTTAGCGTTAGGCCTTAGGTTAAGTTTAGGCATACATTTTAGGTTATTGAGGTTAAGTTTAGGATTATGTTGAGGTTAGGGTCAATGCGTTAGGTTAAGTGTTAGGATTAGGATTAGTTAAAGTAGGATTTTTTACAGGACAGTCAACTTTGGTGTCCCCATTCAAATATCTAAGTAAACGTGTGTGTGTGTGTGTGTGTGTGTGTGTGTGCGTGTGTGTGTGCGTGCGTGTGTGTGTGTGTGTGTGTGTTTGTTAGTTGTTTTTTTTAAAGTGATGATCAAAGGCACATTAGCAGGCTTGTGATCTGCATGAGGTGGTTCAGGAGTGTGTGTGTGTGTGTGTGTGTGTGTGTGCATGCGTGTAACTTTTCAGGACAAGGTTAAGATGGCCTGACCATTTTGGACAAATATTGTTTTTTTCTTCCATCAGATCATGAAAGCACACTGTGTAGTATAAGGATAGGTGTGTGTGTCGTGGAGAACACGCTGTCTTTTCACACATAGTAAGCCACATATTGCAATGACAGTTGGTTATTTCTGGGTGCTATACTGACATCCTACCTGAGAGGCTCATGTCTTTGTTCAACCAATATTTAGCTGTCTGAGAAGTTAACCATTTGTCACCCATTTAAAAAAGATACATACAGGACCATGTAGAAAAAGACAATAGCCATAGGGTTAACTTTGAAAAACACATTTTCACTTGGACCTTACTATTAGGGGAAAGGTTTAAGCGATATCTGAAAAGGATGGAGGTGTCATCGGAATCATCAACGTGGGACTTAAAGGTTTTGACCCACATGCTTTTCAAAGTTCATTTATTGATTGGGATTCAACTTACTGACACGGTAACTACATTAAAAGACAGAAGAGAAAGCGGCCCAATTACAGTAAGTGTTCCCCTTTGTGGGATAAATGTTTGGTTTGATTAGATAAAATATACAGAGTCCCCATTAATTTTGCACATTTTGCTCTTATTGTCGCATACAATTCTGCAGCAATATATGTTCTGTTACCAAACATTCCTGTCTTATGTATAATATTCTGGATGACCTCAGTCATGAATAAGTAATGTTGAACGTCTAGGAAAATGCCATGTTAAATGTTAGACTAGTGACTGTTTCACAATTTTCTATTAAACGCTCTTTACTAAGGTGGTTTTTTAACATTATATACAAATATAATTATGAACAGAGGAGAAAGAAACTGATGTGAAAATGAACAAAAAGACAACCGAAAAAAGAAAACACACACACAATATTATAATGTTGAAATCCAAGTAGTAGACACTGCTGGATCTGATCACATTTGGGTTGGTGGTCACTTATTGTATTGTTTTTTTTTTTTAAATGTAATGTGTGTTTTCCAATTCGCTGAGCCAAAATTTCATTGAGGGAACTTCCCTATTTTTCCAAAACATCTATGTATATCTCTCTCAATCTCAACATTATTATTTCTAAACATTATTATGCTATCAATCTAATCCAGAACACATTTAATAGATCTATATGTGGTTTTCAAAGTATTAGCATGTATGAAGTTCCATTAAAATCTCTGGGTTCGATAAATTTTCTCTCCTTCCACATAAAATTGTGCTATATGTATATGATGCTATAATGTTGGTAATGTTTACATTTTATTAAACATTATTTAAGTGTCTTACTCCATTATGCAGCAACATATTTCCGATCTTTTTTTTTCTTTTACCTTTTATCCGTTTTGATGACAGTTGCTATATTGTACCTCGGTTGTGGTGATTATCTTCCCATCCACCCCCTCCTGATAGCTTTGTGAGTGAAGAGATAGGCACAGCACAATGGGCTGGACAAGGAAAGCGAGCAGGGGCCTGGCGGTCCAGACATCTGAGTTAGCGAGCGGCTAATTCGGCTAATACAGATTAGCTCCCGTGGGAAAAGCTGTATTGATTGAACAACAAAGGCTGGGAGAAAAACACTCCAACATTCAATTATCCCCACCGATAGACATAATGCCATCCTCTCTGTCTCTCTCTCTCCCTCTGTCACTCTATCTCTCTCTCTGTTTGTCTCTAGCTTTCTCTGTCACTCTCTCTCCGTTGGTTCCTGGAAACATCAGTAACCTGGTGGGTAGGGATCAGACGGGCGCGTGTGTCTCTGCCTGTTCGTGTTGCATTCATCGATTTGCACGGGTGGCAGCGGGATATTTGAAAATGCATGTTCAGGTTCCGGTTCCTAGAATTCTTCAGGTTGTGATCGTTTAGTATGTGTGAGCAATGCCATCGTGTGTGTGTGTGTGTGTGTGCGTGTGTTAAGGAGCAGTGGCAAAGTTGTTTATCTCATGATGCTTCGCAGACTTACTTTTTGCCACATTGAAGAGGACCGTTGGTTGAACGGTAAATTAACCTTGTATGGCGTAGTGGTTAAGCTGATGCTAGAAGCCCGGGGAAATCGTACCTAAGGGAAGCAGCTGTGGTTAGTACGCTTGCATGACGATCTCCACAATACGACCAATGCTTCAAACCATTATTAGCCTCAGCCGTCACACCCACATTTACATTTTAATGGCTCTGTCCCACTCGTTAGCGCCTGTGTGCCAACAGCGAAATCTCACTGCCACTCGTCAGGTCTTCTTGCGTGCAACTCGACTCGTCTTCCTTGGGAGAGGTGGCTTTTCATTTCCCGCAGCCAATGACACGTGAAGGCGACGCAGGTAGCAAATGCATCAGGCAGAGGCAGGCACACACACACGCGCACACGCAAAAACTCTCTCCCTCACACATACACCCTCTCAGTCACACACGCACACACCCCTGGGTGATCATCATTAGGCGCGAGCTACGGTGCTTGAGAAGGTGTGGTAAATGGCTGATGATGGGAGGGAATTATTGGCTAATGGCGGGAGCGCGTGGCCAGGGCACGATCTCCCCGGAGTGTCTTGAGGGATAGACGGATGGGGAGAAAGTGCACTTGGTTGGGATGGAGTTTCAAAGTTTTATGAGTCACATACACATTGTAACAGATGCTGTCGCGGATGTCGTAAAAATGCTTGTGCCTCGGCTCCTAAAACACTATTTAGTAGGGTGATGTTAGGGAGTGGGCAAAACCTACGTTTCATAGATAATGCTAGTTTTATGTACTACTTTTATCCAAAATCAACTTACAGTGACTGCGTGTAAGAGGTCAAGTAACATATAACAAGCATTGCAGGTAAACCCTTCTACTTAATTTTTACTTACATGCACTTTAATTCAACTTACATGTGTCAGCAAGGTATGAAACGATACAACACAGTCAGTTTGTCATTGATAAGAGTTGCATATAACATCTCTCAGCCCGCATGTGATTGGAGTGTTTGGACAAGGCCAGGACTATGTCAGAATGAAAGGGTTCTCCGTGAAGAGCAGAGGCCAGGTTCTGACCATTGGTGCTATTCTAAAACAAGCCATGGCAGAGGTAAAAAAGCCTCACCAGAAACAGCCCTTGTGAGAGACAAGGAAAGATGGAGAGAGAGAGAGAGATAGATGGAGAGAGATAGATGGAGATGGATGGAGGGAGAAATAGACAATGAGAGAGGGAAAGACAGAGAGAGAGAGATGGCGATAGATAAAGAGAGATAGATGTAAGAGATAAACAGGGATGGGGAGGAGAAGGAGGGGGATTAGAGTGGGGAAGAGATAGGAGGTGATGAGCTTGAGTGAGGGGGAAAGAGTGAGGATGAGAGAAAGAATGAAATAGGGAGGGGACTCGGAGAGTGAGATGGATACATTTGTCGGTTGGGGGAGGACAAACTTTGCTGCTGTTTTATCTCCAGTATCTTATCTTATGGGCTTGGATGTCATGAAAGTGTAATGATATCTGTGAGAGGCGATATTTATTTTACTGTGCGCTTTACACAGGAGTGCACACAGTCCTTCTTTGCCATAAATAATGAAACCCTCCCATCTCAGAAATCAAATGAAATATTTACACAGCGACCGCCATGTAAACTCTACCCCAGA
The DNA here is from genome assembly GCA_016801175.1 of Esox masquinongy. Taxonomy (NCBI): domain Eukaryota; kingdom Metazoa; phylum Chordata; class Actinopteri; order Esociformes; family Esocidae; genus Esox; species Esox masquinongy. The sequence continues at coordinate 58,047 of JACXGI010002291.1, read as the reverse complement.
ATGAATCATTATCACACCCACTTAATGTTAGAAAAATTCAAAGCCAGTGAGGAAATTAATTTTGCAGTGTGTTTGCATTCAGTCTCTTGCTGTGGTCAGACTATAATCTATCACAATTACAAAGTGGATAGGCTCACCATATTTTGGATGTATTTTGCCAATCTACTACCTGTATGATAACATAGCAGCCATTTTATGGACATTATTCACTAGTTTCGTTATGAGGTTATCTGGGATTATCTAAAGCACTTTAGTTAGCAGAGAATTGGAGAATGTTTGAATTGGTTGCTTCCAGTGTCTCCCCAAATAACATCTGAAACAAATTGAGCATTTTTAGTTAGCCAATATCTAGATTTTTATGGTCTTTGGTTAAGAAATAATGCAGTTGAAGAACAAGGTTTACACAAGTTATTGAGAAAAATCAACAGGGGATGTAGTATTTAAGTGTTTAATTATGTATTTCATTTCCTTAGAGACAAGACTAATGCGGAGGAAATAGACCCAATGAGGTTATACAGCGATCAGCCATAACATAATGACCACTGACAGGTGAAGTGAATAACACTGATACACCCATCAGCCATAACATTATGACCACTGACAGGTGAAGTAAATAACACTGATACACCAATCAGCCATAACATTATGACCACTGACAGGTGAAGTGAATAACACTGATACACCCATCAGCCATAACATAATGACCACTGACAGGGGAAGGAATAACACTGATACACCGATCAGCCATAACATTATGACCACTGACAGGTGAAGTGAATAACACTGATACAGCGATCAGCCATAACATTATGACCACTGACAGGTGAAGTGAATAACACTGATACACCCATCAGCCATAACATAATGACCACTGACAGGTGAAGTGAATAACACTGATCATCTCATTATCATGGCACCTGTCAGTGGGTGGGCTATATTAGGCAGCAAGTGAACATTCTTTCCTCAAAGTTGATGTGTTAGAAGCAGGAAAAATTGGCAAGCGAAGGATCTGAGAGACTTTGACAAGGGCCAAATTGTGATGGCTAGACAACTGGGTCAGAGCATCTCCAAAACTGCAGCCCTTGTAGGGTGTTCCCAGTCTGCAATGGTCAGTACCTATCAAAAGTGGTCCAAGGAAGGAAAAGCGGTGAACCGGCGTCAGAGTCATGAGCGGCCAAGGCTCATTGATGCACGTGGGGAACGAAGGCTGGCCCGTGTGGTCCGATCCAACAGACGAGCTACTGTGGCTCAAATTGCTGAAAAAGTTAATGCTGGTACTGATAGAAAGGTGTCAGAACACACAGTGCATCGCAGTTTGTTGTGTATGGGGCTGCGTAGCCGCAGACCAGTCAGGGTGCCCATGCTGACCCCTGTCCACTGCCGAAAGTGCCTACAATGGGAACGTAAGCATCAGAACTGGACCACGGAGCAATGGAAGAAGGTTGCCTGGTCTGATGAATCACCTAATGACCGGGTGCGTGTGTGTTGCTTACCTGGAGAACACATGGCACCAGGATGCACTATGGGAAGAAGGCAAGCCGGCGGAGGCAGTGTGATTCTTTGGGCAATGTTCTGCCGGGAAACCTTGGGTCCTGCCATTCATGTGGATGTTACTTTAACACGTACCACTTACCTAAGCATTGTTGCAGACCATGTGCACCCTTTCATGGCAACAGTATTCCCTCATGGCATTGGCATCTTTCAGCAGGATAATGTGCCCTGCCACAAAGCAAAAATGGTTTAGGAATGGTTTGAGGAACACAACAACGATTTCAAGGCGTTGACTTGGCCTCCAAATTCCCCAGATCTCAATCCAATCGAGCATCTGTGGGATGTGCTGGACAAAGCGGTCCAATCCATGGAGGACCCACCTCGCAACTTACAGGACTTAAAGAATCTGCTGCTAACGTCTTGGTGCCACATACCACAGCACACCTTCAGAGGTCTAGTGGAGTCCATGCCTCGATGGGTCAGGGCTGTTTTGGTGACAAAATGGGGACCTACACAATATTAGGCAGGTGGTCATAAGGTTATGGCTGATCGGTGTATATGACAGTATGGACCTTCCCTGTCTCTGGTCCACACTCCAGTCCCATCGGTGGCGGTAATGCGCCTTAAAAGTTGGTTGTCAACCGCCATATTAAATCCACAAAAGAAGAGTTTTTTTCGGTCCATGTTAATTAGAACCATAAATTTGGCCTTAGCCTCATTCAATAACGACTCTCTCTTTCTCAATACTTGCTGGCCTTTAGAAGAATATTACTTATTAAGCACTCTAAAATATATTGTATATCATGAGTATTATGCGTAAGGTCAACCTTGGTGAATCTTCAGAGGAGATTTCATGAGCTCGGATTTCTTTTTTTTCTCAATACGCATGCAATGCATAGCTGTTGCCATTTTTATGGAAACATCTGCAATTCTGTGTTTTAATATCAGGCATTTTTCTTTTCCATGAATCCTGTAACTCAAAGGTGTGTTGAAATTCAAATCTGCATATCCTTAATGCTCAAGGTAGAACCATGTATCGTTTTCATTCCAAAGGAAAATGACATCCAACATCCCGACAACAGACTTTGCTTCTCACATGCTCACAGGGGAGAAGTAGAGAGAGAGAGACAGGTGGAACTGGGGGAGAACAAGGAGGTCCATCTGATGGATTGATACGCCAGGCCACTAGACCAGCAGTCTGTGATGGTTGTTGATTTAACCTAGTTATTGACCCAAACAGTGTGTAAGTGAGCACCTGTGTGGAACGGTGGGGTTTACTAGGCCGCCGTGGGCAGACCCTCTCTGGAGTGTTCAGGGATAGAGCCTAGCAAAAGGATGGTGTAGTTTCTCGAGCTATTATGGTGGAAGGGAAGGATACGTGCATGCGTGTGTGCGTGCGTGCACGTGTGCGTGCGTGTGTGTGTGTTTGTGGGGGCTAACTGGATGATATACCCCAGAGCCGCTCTGTAGCCGAGGCCAGGAGATAAGAGAGGGGGAGAGATGGCACCAACACAGGCAGTGGGAGTTTTGTGTGTGTGTGTGTGTGTGTGTGTGTGTGTGTGGTCACATGCAGTTCATACATGTGGACGAGGACACAGATACACACACTGGCACTGAGCACAGTTTTTCATTGGTCTGCGATATTCAGTCACACACTCATCCATATTCAAACTGTATTGTGTTAAACTCAAAACAATAAACCCACGATCATACAGTCACTCGTCCGACTCACTCTTAAGCCTTCCTAATGCTGTACGCTACTTCCTTTCTTTCATTCTTTCTATCTTTCATCCTTTCTTTCCATCCTGCATTCTTTCTTTCTGTCTGTCTTTCATTCTTTATTTTCTTCATTCTTTTGTCCAGTCTTTCTTTTTCTCGGTCCCTCACACAGACACACAAACTGTACGGCTACCCCCCCCCCGGCTAATCCCTGCGCAGGTTAATCCAGCGATGACCTCCCCCGGCCCTGACCGTCTGATCACATCTTTTTTTTTTTCACTTTCCCTCAGCCACTCTATATCTTTATCTCCTCTCTCTGTCCATCTCTGTCTCCCTCTCTCTTTCAAAGCCCTCGCCACAACAGTTCTGATGCCCCCCTCCCTTCCCTCCCCTCCTCTAAACCGGAGCCAGGCCAGCCAGTGCCAAACTGATGGCTAGATAAAGGCCCCATTTTCCCTGCCCTCAGATTCCCATTACAGTCCATTTTGGGGTTGGTTAGTTTAAGGGGAGACATCGGACTCTCAGAACCCCTTAAGCCGGCACTCTGTGTATTCCGGGGGAGGAGGGCGGGGGAAGTGCAGCGAAGTCGGGGCGCAAGAAAAAGGTGACTGAGGGTCACCGTGCTAATTCCCATAGGAGACAGTGTGCTGTGTAGCTCGCACCCTCGGGCAAGGTAGCTTCATCCGCCTGCTAACTCCCAGCAGCTGAGATGGATGACGATCCAGAACTCTGTACATTGTGGATGTGTCATATAGTACACGCTCTTGTCCCGGACAAGGACATCTGCTAAGTGGCTCGATTAAAATGTATATTTTCCAAGTTAGTACCCTCTGGGGCGGGCTTAGAAGGGGGACGTTTGGTCAGAGGTTCGCTGGAGGTCAGCGGGGTGTTGTGCGTGAAGGCGTTTTGGCAGGTAGGATTGTTTAGAAGGGCATGTTTTAGGGCAGGGATGGGTGGAGGGACGGGTTGAGGGTGGGGGAGAGGTTGGTTGTGCCACGTGTGTCCCCTTACTGTCTGGGCACGACGCCAGCTCAACGTGGCACTGACATTTACGATGACTTGGGCACAGATGCTACCACGGGGAAACATTTTACAAATGACAAGAGAACGTTTGGCAGTTTGCACGGAGGCTAGCATACTGAAAGGGCACTGTGGTCACCATAAGGTAGGAAAATCAGTGGCTTAGGGCAACCATTTTGGGTGGGACAGTAATTAGATTGATTGTAGAAGACAGACTGAAATAACGGTAAATACTGGGTTAGGCACAACAGGTATTTTAGCATTGACTTGTTCTCACAATACTTCAGAAGATATTTATTTCAAAAATATTGTATTTGCTCTTTTGCTGTGACTAAATGCTCCCACTGACTTCTTCAAAGTTCCTGATTTCTAACCTGAGGTGATTGTATTCCTGTGCTACCTTTGTATCCCTTTCTCTTTTAAAACAGGACAGATTCCTGCGTTCTTCCTGTCAGGGAGGGCAGAGGCTCGGCAGCTGCTGTGATCGTAAAAGCCCCTGTTGAGCAATGAGACCAGTAACCTTGTCTCCAGTCTCAATTACTACTGTGTAAATATAGAGCTTCAAAAAACTGTGGAACTGGAAAGGAGTGTGGTCAATTCTCTCACATCACATATGTTTTGGGGAAAGGCTCTTAGGGGTGTTTGGGCAAATTAAATGTACATTTTAAAACAATTTGTAAGATGTGTATATTCATTAAACACTGCAACAGAAAACATGTTGCCCCTCACCACAATTGATGCTGCTTGCAATTTTTGGTTGATAATTTGCCAATCAGTGTAATTTTTGTAAATATCAGATCTGTATGGCAAGACATTTACTTAGCTCACAGTTAGTCAAGACCGTGCCAGTGGGATGTGGAGTAGCTTAAATCCACTCATTATGTCCTTGAGCATGTGGGACAAATTTTAGACAGGAACTGTATATATGCCCTTTATAAAGCCACTATGTGTCTCATGTGACTCTTCTCACATATCATATGTTGAACGTGTTTGCGATGTGTACTACATTATGTTACAGTACAAATGTCATTATGGGTAATAATAATGGGTGAGGATAGGACGAATGTGCCAAATCATGACATTAGTTAACAATGGAGGAGGGGTGCAACTTTGTAAAGACGGTATTTTCAATCGATTTTTATAGCGCCACAATGTGGCGAATTTTTTTAATTTTTATAAATGTGCGACTAATTTCATAAGATTCGGAATGGCTTTCTGAGTCATTACGATGAGCCAGCTCATCTGTTAATATAAAAGAGCTTGCTCAAAATACTATGAAATCTCGATTTTTAAGTAAGCAAATGTTTAACTGGCCAAATAATGATCAATTATTGACTTATTTATTTTTAATAAACAGCAGAAAGGTCGTCAGTGAGCCTAGTGGCGTGTCTGGCAGATCCAAACAGTTGACCTTGTTTACTGCAGAGTAAACCATTGTTAAACCCCCTGGGGGGACATGCCTTAGGGAGAGTGGGATATGTAAAAAAAAATTTTTACAAATTCACATATGCCTAACCTACCTTTCGTGAAATATGACAAATATAGAATATAAGCACCAGCTTGATAATTATAATAATAATCTAATTATAATAATCGTCCTATTAAAACAATTCCTCTGCATACTACTTTGTAACTAGGCAGCCTACCCTATGAGCTAACGGTGATATTCCAAGATGTTAGCTGAAGTTGTGAAAAACAATGAATTCTCAATAAAGCTGCTGGCTATAAGCTGTCATAAAGTTAGCTGGTAGCTAACAAAGTTGTTAATTTTGTCGATAATTCGCTTGTAAACATGTTCCACACGTTGTCTGAAAAGAAACCCGGTGCGTTTTGACAATGTGCTTTTGTCAAAGTTGTGTGTATTATGAGCAGTTGCAAACATTAGCTAACATTATACTGCTTTAGGAACAACCCTTCTGCATTACAGATCAGAGTTGGTCGTTGCTGCATCATCTTGTACACTACAATAAATTATGGTAAATAGTCCACTCAAGATGAGGTTATATTTTCTGTTGTTTGTGGCGGCTTGGCAGAAATGACTGCGCCGCCATCAAAATAATATTAAAGCAGAAACGCAAGCTTTGTAATCTAATTAAATTGTCTATGTCATAACACATAATGCTACAGATGGATACAATCTAGTTTCTCCAACAGTGCATCCCCTTGAATGTAGAGATCTTCATAAACAATATAATTTGCTTTCTTTTTGGGAAGCTGCACAGAAGCTGTTTGTGCTACACATTGTGTGTGTTTGCGTGAGAAATCAAAACACTTCATTCAGTTTGCACAAGATCCTTTACTTTATTATTCAGAAGTTGATTTGGTATGGTTTTTTCTTTTGGTCGAACAAAAACCAAACACTGGGAAAAATAGTATGATCACACACACACAACCCATTTCATGCACGAATTTCAGTATCATAGTGAGTACATATTTGGCCCGTGGGCTGTTCCTCTGCGCTGGAATCAGAGGGCTGTTAGCCCTGGATTAAAAGCTAGCCCGGTTGACATCCATCATAGGGATAAACCCTGAAATCCTGCGAAGACTGCTTGTTCCGTCTCCGGGGCTGATTGGTCCTGCCGGGACTTTTGTAAATCAAAAGCGGCAGGGTCTATTTTATTGAGGAATGCTCTCCCGTCTTTCCACAGTCGGGCCGGGTAGAGAGAAAAGGATGCTTTGGAAAGGGCCAAACGCATTTGTCGACCCGGCGCGGTTGGATGAGGGAGCTGTGCTGTTGTAGTGTGTAATGCCCACATCCCTGTGTGATGGAACAGCAACTCGGTTGCATTCTGAGTGCGTGAGACGTCTCTAGCGGGGTTGATCTTTGTCCCAGTCAAGTTCAAACGCTGAATCCGGCGCTGAGCTGGGACAACATGCGTGCCGATTCCTGGGTTGACAAACACTGGTTTGGAGGACTGTTTCATTTCGGGATGAGGCAACTTTCCGTCACCATACCAGGGCCGTTATTTTGAAACGCAGGGATCCTGTGTTCCTGCCTTATGTTAATCCAGGATATTGTTCTATGGAACAAAGCCCTTTGAAGAGTTGTTGCATTTATGGCATTTGGGAAATCTCTGACATACTTACAAATAAATGCACTTGCATGCTGATACACACACATGTTCACACACACACGCTCCCATATCTCTCCATCCCCAGTAGACCTGGGGGGGGGGTGCTGTTTGTGTTTGTCACGCACCACCCTTCGCTAACCTACAACAAGCCACTTCCTATGACACACCTCTTCTGTGTCCTCATCTGCATATTGTCACTGTGCCCCGCAACAAATAGAGGGCAAACCACGCCGATAGCCCCGCCTTCTCGATCATTCTGATCAGCGGGGCAGTGGGGCGGGGTCGGCTTCATACATTAGCGCCTGTAGAAGGAGGGGCGTGGTGCGTGCGCGGGCTTCGTGTTAGCATTGCTAATTACGGAAACAAGCGTGCGGCCCAGTGCATTACGCATTGCTTGAGTAGAGCCTGAGCTTTTGACTGTAGGCCGCTTTACACACACATACACACGCGCACACACACACACACTGATGTACACACGCGACCCCTCCCCACATGAGGCTCGGCTGCCCTGGGTAATCAAGGCTGAGAAGTCCTCTACCTCGCTTTCTTCTTTTCTCTCAATTCTCTCTCGGATGCTCCCTTGACTTCTCACCATACATGATTGATCTATCTGCAGCCAGACTCAGGTGGACTGGGTTTTTCTGAGCTTTGAATGATTTATGGCTGCTGCTGATGTGCGAGCGTGCGCACGGCTGCATGTATGTGGACCTGCGTGTTTGCGGTGCCTTTGTGTCCGACTGTCCGAGTAAAGAGAGGGGTAAGTACAGACACCGCTGGGAACATCTGTCGCTCATGACAAAGGTGCAGATGAGATGCAGACATACAGTTCTACTCTCGGAGGATGTAGAGGAATATTCAATGAGCAGGCGAGTAGGAAGGGAAGGAGAGTTCTCTGGACAGATGTCCCAGAATGCATTGCACCTATAGGGGAAGGTTCAAAGTTTCCTGTTGGCCCGGGCTCTAGATTGATGGATGCGACTGGTTCCCCAAGGCTCTGTGGTGGCCCCACCCACATGTCATAGGTCGGAATAGGATGGGTTATGTGGGTCTTTGTCCTCAGACTGGGGAGTGCGTAGAGGTGCCTGTACGAGGGAGTGTTGATGTCATGGGCCCTGATCGATTTTAAAAATCAACATACATTAAAAATAGACCTGTTGAAGGACTGCTCGGCTCCCTGTTGGGGAAATGAATCTAGGGCATGATTCTGACGGATACTGACCACAGTCTCCTCTGCAACCTGCAAGTGGAATGGAGACCCTTTCATTTAACCCCACAGCCCCTCGAATGAGGTCAGTCAAGCTACGCAGGAAGCACACAAGTGCATGGAGGCTATGTGTGCTGTTTGACTCACTGTGCGTCTGCGTCCGGGGAGCTGGAGCGCAGCTTGAACGGACACTGACTAACACAGGCTAAGCCAATGACTGCCTGTGATACAGTTGTGACGGAAACCTGTGTGGTCGTTGAGGCTGCTGTCACTCTTGATGGAACGTCTCATCATACACTTGGGCGCTATCAGACAGAGGCAGCTATAGCCACACTGGACTGGCCTCGGGCTGCAGGGGTAACTGCTCTGCTCTGGGCTGTGCCGACCACTTCGTCAGAATGCTGCCATTGGTGAGAACATTCTCACCACTGGTGTTAAGGTGAGGTGACAGGTTCTACTGAGAACATGTAATCTAGCACTGTGGTACCCCGGAAGCCATGAAGCAGTGCAGTTTTTCACACTGAGTGAAATGTAATGGAGTCGGTTGTTGTTGTTAATGTTGTTAATGGTTGGCGTTCATAGAAGGACAGGTGGTCTACCAGGTAGTGGCTGAGGTGTGACAGGTGGTCTACCAGGTAGTGGCTGAGGTGTGACAGGTGGTCTACCAGACAGTGGCTGAGGTGTGACAAGTGGTCTACCAGGTAGTGGCTGAGGTGTGACTGGTGGTCTACCAGGTAGTGGCTGAGGTGAGACAGGTGGTCTACCAGGTAGCGACTGAGGTGGGACAGGCGGTCCACCTGGTAGTGACTGAGGTGAGACAGGTGGTCTACCTGGTAATGACTGAGGTGAGACAGGTGGTCTACCTGGTATCAAGTGAGGTGAGACAGGTGGTCTACCATGTAGCAAGTGAGGTGAGACGGGTGGTATCACAATCAATCAGGTTTAATGCTGACAATATTGTTTTATTTAACACTGGGTTGTTGCGGGGAGGTCCGAGGACGGTGCGTGGTTGTTGGGGGGAGGTCCGAGGACGGTGCGTGGTTGTTGGGGGGAGGTCCGAGGACGGTGCGTGGTTGTTGGGGGGAGGTCCGAGGACGGTGCGTGGTTGTTGGGGGGAGGTCCGAGGACGGTGCGTGGTTGTTGGGGGGAGGTCCGAGGACGGTGCGTGGTTGTTGGGGGGAGGTCTGCTCATTTGACCATGTTCACCAGGCAGTAAAATACCAGGCCCCCAAAAACAGCCTTGGTTACCAGTACAGGGTTGAGGTGCTGATGCCTGGGATCACAGTCCACGTGGCCTTCACATGTGCCGGTGGCATGGACAGCCTTGCTGCGTGCTATTTGTATCCTTGAGTGTCAATGCACATGAATTACATAAAACTTGATTTAGTATTTTAAGTGTGTGCGCCTCCTTTCAGGCCTGTGTTGGATCTACTGTATATATTGACACGTCCGGATGGAGAAAACAGTTTCTCCTTGTACTGCGGCCCTGGGTGCATTATTCCTTCCAGTCTCCGCTTTCTCTCTCGCACTCTCTGACTGGCAGCTAGGTGATCTATCCATGGGAGCGGTGAATCTTTCATGCCCCCCCCCCCTTTCTCCCTCAGATAACAGGAAGGTTGTACGTGTGCGTGCGTGTGTGCGTGCGTGTGTGCGTGCGTGCGCGCGGGCGGGTGCGCACGCACTGGTTTTCTGACTTTTCCAGGAACAAAATTGACCAAAATGTCCTGAAGTCGTGTGAAAAGTCTGAACTTTTTGCAAGTCCAGACTTCCAAATGCTTCTGTAGGCTTATGGGTTTGGTTGGTTTATGGTTTTAGGGTTAGGGTTAGTTACGTTTAGAGTTAAGGTCTTTGTGTGTGTGTGTGTGTGTGTGTGTGTGTGTCTGAAACAAATGCCTATAAACACGAGCAGGTTTGATGCACTTCACCGAAAGAGAACGAGAGGGAGAACGGGTGTGTCTGTGGGCATGTGACAGAGCAACATTGTGGGTGTGTGTGCCAGACAGACAGGGAGTGAGAGTGAGGTCCTACTACAGAGCCTCAATGTGTAGTAAGACACAAACACACTGTGGATCAATGACAAAGGAATGCATCCGGTTTCCATGCAGTCCTGATATTTCCAGTCCGGCCCATCAGTTTCTCTATGACTGGAGGTACCAGAGCAGGTTTAACAAACGTTGTGCCTGCATGTGGAAACACCCACAGGAGCCAGTAGTAATTCACCGCAAATGGAAAAACACGTGGACAAGAGATAAACCCTCCAGGCCCGTTACTGACTTATTAAAGGCTTGTGACTGAGGGTCAGTGGAGTCACACACACACACAGAGACACACACACACAGACAGACACACACAGAGACACACACACACAGAGACAGACATACACAGAGACACAGTTTCATGGTCAGGCAGCAGGTGACAATGACGCTATTTCCCCCATCTCTCCCACTGGACGCAGCCAGGCTAGTCTGGCCTCCCTCCCTCCCTCCCTCACAGCCCTCCCTCACAGCCCTCTGTCTCTCAGGAGACAGCTTGATGTGTGTGTGCGTGCGCGTGCGCAGTGTGTTTTGGGGAGGTAAGGGTGGGTAGTCGAGATATCCCAGAGTACCATGTCCAGTCAATTAAAGCTATTTGCCCCCCCCCCCCCCCCCCC